>MVJL01004502.1:0-92099 GCA_002156465.1 Macrocentrus cingulum
AATAATAAAATATTTGTACCTAAAGCTTGGATTTAATAAAAAATAAAAAAAAATTTTAACATCAATCACCTTTGTAATATCAAACTAATCATGCCTCAAATGCTGGTTAAAATTATGTTAAATACCATTTTTATTATTGTAATAATAATAATAATAATTATTATTATTATTATTATTATTATTACTATAATTATTCTCACAAATTTACGGGTGGCCACTCTAATTTTTCTAATTTTGAATCTTCGCGAATGTCAGTTTTAGATTAGACCAGCCTAAATTTTAAAGTGGTTCAACTCCGAATATTTGGGATGACCACTCTAAATTTTCATAGCTTAGCGGAAATTTCCAGCGCGATGATGTTTAGACTGTGCCATCTTAATTTTTAGTCATGTAGGCTTATGGACCGAGGTAGGACTGTAACACTCTAAATACTTGGTAGATTTTCAGTCTAAATTCTGGAATAAATTCTTCTCCGTGTACAAAAAATGTCAAACAAAGTTTTCCGTATCTCTCTTAGTTTTTGAGAAATTGTTGATTTTTTAAAATTTTCATTTTTTAAAATATCTTGAAAACAAGGCATAATATCAAAAAATTTCACTCTAGATTTTTTTTAAGGAATTAAATTTCCGGTTATTTGTTTATCATAATATTTTTTGCTATTTTGCATATTTATTGAGTTATTGAAATATTTATAAAAAATATATATATTACGTTTGTTGGAGGTTAGTTACGTAATGTGTTTTTATCGATTTCAATGACTTTTGTATAGAAGTGTACTCTGATTTTTTTCCTGCATGATTGAGCCACTCAGTACACACAGTGTGTAGGGTAAACATACGAGGATACACATATATATGAAGCAACAAACTCTCGTCAAACTCTGCTCAACGGTTGCTCAAGAGTTTCTTTATGGTCCTTATAGCCGAGCTCACGGTTAAATTTTTACCGCAGCCACAATTGAATATCCAGTGAGTATTTTCGGGCCTGTATTCACCCTCATTTTACATACTTCCCACGGGCATTGTAATCAATTTTTCAACGCACACACATTCCAAAATTCGACTTTTTTCATCTTGAATTTCAATTTTCAAACACCAAAAAACCCTAAACTCAACGAAATACACTCGATAAAGTCATCGAAAGCAACATTTCTCAGAAAAAAAATCATTATATGATAAATCAATTATCATAAATAATTAATAAATTTATCTGTATATATTTTCAATGTATTTTGTTTAATCGATTAAAAAATTTTTTCTTGATTAATAACGCTTCTATCATGAAATTAAAGTTTGTTGATGGGTATAAAAATCTGTTTTTGAGACTTGAAAATGTAATTAATGGTTAATTTTTAATTATGGTAATTTTCCAGAGACAGATTGATGAGGATAAATGAAAAAAATACCCGGAGGAGTATAACCGGTGTGAATTGCAGCATATCTCATGATGCAGGCACACCTGGTGGTTGGAAACACCTTGCGAACTGGTCCTTTGCAGTACACCCCTGTCTAGAACCTCGTCCACATATAAAGTATTGAAAAAAAACCTTCCCCCTATGCTCCTTGAGGCTGCGTGTCTTCAGGCCGCAATTTCCATGCAATTACCTTATTGCCTTGACCCTTGACGATTTTTTCGAAACCCTTATTCGTCAGTGATTGCGTTTCGTTGGCATCTGGCAATTTTCGCAAGCTCCATCAACAAGCCTACCAACAGATTGGTCAGTCCACAATTCAATATCCACCACCCCCGTGATTATCCCTCGATATCAGAACCCCCACTCAGGGGCTGCTAGCGCGCACCCTGCATGGGGCCATCAATAGCAGCTTCGTGGTGTAAAGCTCGCCCTTTCCAACACTGGATTTTGCAGTTTCAAACTCGTGTGTCCATCGTCCACTGGGTCTCTCATGTGCCGCGGTCGTATCCACATCGTCTACATTGCCCGTAGGATGTGGGAACAGATGTAGGATACATTAATTGCTCGACAGGGTGGCCCCCACGTCGATCGATATTTCTGTTGTAGAGTTGAAAAGTTTTCTCGAGTCACTGTATAAAATAATTACTTGTAGCCTGACTTTTGAGAGCTTCGCGTGAACTTGGTCACATTTCCCGTTGGCAAATGGCCTGTAAAGATATTTACAGTTGATTAATTCAGAGGGGTAAATATATTCAAAAAATTTTCCTTCCTCAAGAAGAATTTGTTTTTTCCAATTTTCCATGTAAAATATTTGTCGCAGAGGAAAAAGTTGTAAAAAAAAGTTATACTATTTTTAATTATCTACAAAAAAAGCTTGTAAACTTTTTTCAAAAAACCAAAAACTTTGGCGTGTAGCGAGCTTCAAAGTCCCCGAGGTTTATAACAACAGCTATCTCAGGAACTTTGAGCTTTGGTAAGTGACTGAATTAATTGATTTTTCGAAAAAAGTCTAAGAACCTTTTTTGTAGATAATTAAAAATAGAATAACTTTTATGAAAAACTTTTTTTTCTCCGAGTGATATTTTTCACACTAAATGAGAAAAAAAATTTTATTTTTCGCAAAAAACAGCTCGCTCAAAATGCCTCTGTTGCACAATCGATTTTCGGTTCTCACGAGTTGCCCTATTGCCACCTAGAGCTTGTGGAAACTTGCAACCGAGCTTTATGTCCACATGATCGATCTATAACTGCACTGCCGCAAGGCTTTGGAAACGCGTTCCACATCGCGAGCGCGATAACGTCGACCATACATTGACCCAAGAGTAGTAGGTCTATAGTGGTGATAAGCCAGGGGATGGTGATGGTTATGGCCGAGGCTGTTGACAGGAACACGGGGAGTCGCTTAGACAGACTAGAAAGATTGGACAAAGATATTTTATGGCGTACATCAGATGGTTGTGCGGCTTTTACTTCCTCGTTCCAACCATTGCTTGTCTCTTATTTTTGCACATACACGCTTACGCGTGTGCCCTGGCGGATAATTACCTGTTTCTTTCCATCGCGGTGTGATGCTGAGACCTTCCGGGAAGGGCATCTCGACTTGAAACTCGACTGACAAGTTTGTACGATAATTTAACACACCTATTATCATTGCGATATTGAATCACACACAACCTTCAACGAGTTCGTCGTTGCGTAACAACTTATTAAGTACCCAGGTTGATTTATTTCTTCATCAGTTTTCAGGGCAAAGCGCGCATTTCACGTCAAACTGTTGCAAGTTACGTGAATTAGCCATCAGTGGCTGCTGATGCTGCTGGAGGAGTCGAGAGAAAAAAAACGAAAACGAATCCAGTGGGGCGAGCAGAGCGTATGAGTCATGGCTTGAACCCAGTCAAACGTGTGTGCTGGTTCTCTTTTGTGACGCTACGCACGTTTCTGTCCCGTGTATGCTTCTCTGGTTCCACACACGTTCAGAACACACTGGACGCTCAAAGGGTTTGGCTCATGTGCGATCGACAGAGAGGAGACCGAGGCTAGCGACCTCACCAACACAGGGGTTTAGAGATGTAGTTCTAAGGGGCTCTGCATCTGTGTGATCACGACCATGCACATCCGTGTGCATGGAGGGGTTGATTCCTTCTACCCACGACGACAACGACGACGACGACGACGACGACGACCCTAGTTGAGGGTGATAGCACACTAGAACGACGACAATCACGTTCAATTGACGATGAATATTTCTTTCAGCACTCTTCTCTCGTCATCCACACGACACTTTGTAGACTCAGTGTTCTTTTTCACTCGTACTTGATGTTCAGTTCGATATTTTGCTTGGTTTCGGGTTAAACCGAAACTGAGGTTTGAGGCTCTACTGGCGTGAGGGTGATCGATGTACATTTTTTACGTTAGTTCGGTAAACATTTTTTACATTAATTCTAAATTATGTCTTCGATTGATGAGTAACAATTTCAAGGCGATTTGTCATCTGTGAGTAATGGAGAAATTAATTCGTTTGACTAAAATACATGGGCCCTTATAGCACTATCCGAATTTTTTTTTTTTCGAAAATTCTTGTTCAATGCTGAACTTTTGATGTATTTTAAATGTATTTTGATTTTTGTGCAGTAAAAATACATCAAAAGTTCAGTACTCGGCAAAAATTCATTTTTGATACACTCCGAACTTTTAAAGTTCTTCAAATGTTTATTTTTGTTTACTAAAAAATTCAATAAATAATGAAAACGATCGCGAAAAACCATTTTTCTAAATTAATTACATAAAGTATATTTCTCAAAAAAAAAATTTTCCAACATTATTTATTGAAATATTGACTTAAAAATTAAAGTTATAATAGTATTCAAGTTGAAAAATTAGTACCTTCCATTTGACTCGATATTAAAAATTGGATTTTCAATCTTTAATTACTTTTTGAAAAGATCGATCATAGGTCTTAATCTTTTGAAGGATGATACCTGTCTAATTGAACTTCTGATTTCCAAAAAATAAAAATTTACTATATCTACCTTTGTTTCATGTATGAACGTCTTTAAATACTTAGGAAGATGATTTCTTTTAAAAATTGTAATATCAGATCAGTATAAGGTTTGTGTTGGTGCACAGGCAATCAATGAGTGGTCATTAAATTAGGGGCACCCCCTGTAGGGTAAAATGATGCTTGGCTGTGATGATGAGCTACCCTTCTTCAGGCTCTAACACAATTGCTTGACGCGCGCATGCTCGTGCCTGACGTATCGAAAAATCTGCAGTACTTTATACGCAGGCTTTAGTGGGCTGCATGCTGTGTATCCACCCTTTTTAATCTGAAATGCATGCAAAATCCACCCTACGGCAACCCTATAGGGCAGACAAAACTTTATGATGATGCCACTGGACAGAATATTTCCGATGTCTGCTCATGTTATAATGGACAGTGTGTGTTTTTGGTCGCTCATTGATCATCATCCAAGTCTGCACTATTATATGCATCTGTATGGCCTCGGGCTTGACGTCTCGAGGTCGCTTCTGATCACCTGCTTCGATTCCGCCGTCCTGTCGTTGTTGAGTGCACTTAAAAATTCATGATGCAGCCGTTTACAAGGGAAAACTTACGTTGTCACGCGTCCATTTTGACGTGGGGAAAATTTTTCTTCTTGCAACAACAGATATATTTAAAAATGCAGAGTCTCACGCGTGACTTAATCTTCAGTAGGGGCGATATGAAACCAGAGAGGCCAGCTCCCAGGGGGAAATCATGGCCACGAGGATTTGTACGAAGCAAAAAAACTGATAGAAACCTAAGGCCCATATGGTTCGACACTGAGCAGAGATGGAACAGACCACCTTCACTGAAGCTCTCAGTATCCGAGAGGGGTCTCGTCGCATATAATCTCATCACATTTGCATATTTTAACTTGTCGTCAGTGAGGGTTCATGTCAGCTAGTTCAATCTGTAACAAGCAATCGTACTTCTATGATTATGTCGGCATTTTTTACAATTAAATATTGCATCACGATTTAATAGTCAAAGGCCATATGTTTAAAAAGATTTTAAACTCTGTATTATTCACTCTAAGATGATTATTTGGATGTTTGGTATGAGATAAAAAATTTTTTTTACTGCACTTCTATAGTTTTCGTGATTTTTTAATTCAATTTTTTGATGATAACTCGGCAAATAAGCGAGATAACGAAAAATGTTACGGAAGTTAAATGATTGGGAATTAAATTTCCGACAAAAAATGTTGAATAAATTTTTTTCTATCTTTCACAGTTTTTGAGAAATTTCAGATTTTTCAAAATATCTCGAAAACAAAGCGAAATATCAAAAAAATTTATATTACATTTTTTGTGGGGAATTAAATTCCCTCATCATTTAATTCTAGTGATATTTTTCGTTTTTACCCTTATTTATCGAGTTATTAAAACATTTAGAAAAAAATAAAATACATGGTGAGTTTCTTTGGGATTTGTGACACGATGTGGTGACTCTGATCGATCATTTCGTGATTCACACTGGTTTTTATTTGTTTAGAATTTTTTTCGCGAGGTTTTTTCATCTTGAGGTTAAATGACCTGATTGAGGGTCTGAATGAAGCCAAAGTGTCTCAGATTATGGTGTGTTTTTCGGCGAGTGTGTTATAGGATAGGTTGAAGCCATTGAAATTGGCATGGCGTTGTTATTGCAATTTTCATTGGGGCTCCTGGACAGAAGCAGCGCCGCGTGCCCCCGTCTCGCATCAGGCTCCCTTGTCGCCATCACGATTCGTCGCTCTTATTCATCTCGACACGTGCCCGAGGTTTTATCTTGCCTCGCCATGTGTCGTGTGCGCTTTCGATCCCTTTAGTCCAGTCAGGGTTTCTGCCAGGGGTGGCCACGTGTGTCCGATGCAACTCCCTCTCTTTTTTTCATTTGGGCACATCGGTCCCTTATGAACGCACCCCAAATGACAATTCCCCTTTCTCTCCATCATCAATCCTTGATCCGCCGCTACCGCTAAACTCACGTGCGTTCAAAGTACAACCCGCCGCCATGTCGAGTCACTATATTGATTTATCAATTTTCATTCATTTAGTTGTTTAGGTTTGGAAAAATTAAAATTATTCGAAAAACCGAGTATTTTACGGAGATTGCAATCGAATAATTTAGATATGCGTCGATTAGGGCTGGCAAAAGGGCCAATTTGAGGTCTAACCCCAATAAATCACCCTTGAATTTATCGGCAAGTTGAAAATTCTATGGGTTAACCGCGTCGGGTAATTTTTCGAGGCCTTAAGGACAAATTCGTGGGCAGAAAGTCGGAGTTGAAATTTTTTTTTGTATATATTGAAAAAATTAATTTAACATGATTACTAGTATTAAAAATTATTGAAAAATGCTTCAACAATAAATTTTAAGATGATTTATGGAAGAGAAAAAAAATTGTTTTTTTTTTTTCAAAAAATTTTCAAAGGATATACACCCCTCACAGAGATTTTGCAGTTTTTGTGTTTTTTTTATTGATAACTCGAAAATTTTTTTAGGAGTTAAATGATAGGGAATTAAATTTCTTACAAAAAATATGGAATACGATTTCATTTTGCTCGATTTTCAAAATATTTTAAAAAAATGAAAATTTCAAAAAACCGATAACATCTCAAAAACTAAGGGAGATGAGAAAAAAAATGTATGACGTTTTTTTTAGGAAATTTAACCCCCGATAATTTAACTTTTTAAACTTTTTTCGTTATCTCGCTTATTTACTGAATTATCGTTGAAAAACAAAAAAAAAAAATCACGAGAAACCGCGAGATATCCCGTTTGGAAATTTCAGAAACTTTTTTTTTTGTTAATTTTAACCAAACGTCTAAAAAATCATTAGTGAAGCATACAGTTTGTTAAAAGTACACGAAAAGTTGTTAATGTTTGTTCACATTTTTTCTGGCTTTTTATAAGCAGTTATCAAATTTTTTTTCTTCACTAATATGCAGGTACAAGTTGAATTCAGTGAACTTGATGATTTCCGCCAACCCCTAGAACGTGATGAGCAGGTAAAAAATTAATTGGCACCAGGTCCTGTTGGCGTATTATAGTCTTGAGCGTTTATTGCCACCATATATTTCCTATTTTTTGATGTGTGTTGTTTTTTCATCAAGAACCTCGGATGTTTTTCAACGTCATGGCTTTCCTGCTGCTGGTACAAGTCGAGACAGCTGCGCCTGAGAAGCACACGCGCGCTAAACGAGACACACGATCGATTACAAACGCAAATCCAAATTTATATCTTTATGTCTCGCTGCTGATTGTATGTGCATGTGGATTATTTACACTGGTGGTTGCGTCCTCGTTTGCCAGTCAGCTGATGCAGCTGTCGTGCGCCAATCGCCGAGATCTCGAATCATTTTCATACGTCTTGTCACTCGTGTACTTATATACCAGCATGATTTCAACGATAAATATTGTTTATGTTGGCTTGCACATTGTTGATTCACAGTAGGTACCAAGATGCCACGCGCGTGTCGAAAGACTCACTGTACCGAGGGTGCGACGTGAAAAACGATGTCAGGCCATCGATTGTCAGTTGTTGCATGTTATAACTCACTAAAAACTGCACTTTGATTCTTATCATATGTCTTTAATTTAATTTCAAACACATGTCATTTATTTTTTTATACTTACTAGCAAGATATTGTCATAAAATGCCAACTTTGGGTCATTCTGATGCGAATTTAGATTTTTTTTTTTTAAAAAAACTTTATTCAACACACACCTAAAGGGTGTTTTCATTCGATGTATTTTAACCTCCTGAACACACTGGTCATAATCTCTCTCGAGCGGAAAAATGGTCATTTTTGGGGGATTTTGACCTCATGACCTGTCTTTTAATCAGAAAATATTAAATCAATTTTCAATTTCTATACTCTATTCGATGTATTTTAATTGGGAGTATTCTTTTAATCGAGAGAGGTCATCCAACTGAGATAGCTTGAGGAAATTGCCTTTTTCCGTCAATTTTGACGTTCTGACGCGCTGCTCAGTGGCACGATATTTATCAATCTTGAATCTGTCTACGCTGTTTGATGTATTTTGATCTTCTAAACACGTTGAGCATAATCTCTTAGTCAGGCAAAGTCACCCAGCAAAGATAATCCAAAAAATCGTCGTCCTCGGTTGATTATAGCGTTTTGACTTGCAGGTATTATGCATTAAATCTGTTTTTAAAGTTCCCTAAACGAAACCACATGAAATTCTGCGTCGAATGGTGCAGATTTTATGTAATCCTCAATGGGTGAAACGCCTATACCCTATATATATGAACGAAGATTTTGAACTATATTTTTTGTATATAGATTTTTTTATGTTAAGTACTTTGATAACCTCTTTAATATTCATGAATAATTATTAAAACACAATTCAAAGTATATCTATGAACTTTTCAAACAAATCGGTTGAGTAGTTGTGTACTTGAAGGGTTAATGGAGGTAGTACTTCTTTTTTTAGGTTCAAAAAAATTAAAGAGTATTTTTTATTGTAAGAAAAAATCGCTATACTGGAATATAAAAGCCATGGGCCTAAGACTACTATTCAATTTGTCGTTGCCTTTGATGCTGAGATGGCGTTCGAGGTAGAACGCACGACGGTCGCCCTATTTCCTCTGTAATTATCTCTCTTCTCTATACATACGATATGTACACAATCACACTAACGCCTGCGTATCGCACTACTGTATTTCTGCGCGCACAAAGGGGAGAGGACTTTTGCGGAAACACAAAAAATCGACGCGCCACACAGAAGAGGTTTCCGCGCGCGCCGTGTTTCCTTTGTCATGCCACGAGAACGATGTTAATTGGAGAACTGAACGTGTTTCCATACCAAACGACCTTAAGCCGACTCTTAGAAAATTTTATCAAGGCTTGAGAATTTTTTTTACATATTCAATCTGTAATATGAATAATAATTCAGTGTCTGAAGCGCCCGAAAAATTTTTAATTTGTCTCTGATGGCTGTGCAAAAAAACGCACGATATTTTTAATCAAACCCGCCTCGCGGTTTCTACACAATAATAATAACAAAAATGTGTCATGACACTGAGGTAATTTTACAGCCATTAACTACACGTCACTCGTCATAAATTTTCCGAGTGGAAATTCATGACAATTCAATTATTCACTTGCGCATTTTTTCTCTTTTTGTTGCTAATTACATGACACACTGCGAGATATCCTTTGGAATAAGGATAATTATGAATGACTGAAGTGTGTGATCAATGACACGTGAGTGACTTGAATGTAGAGCTTTTTATATAAGTGCATATCTCGGCAAATCACGTCTTTTCGGTGTGTCTGGCAAAAGTCGAGGGTCGGTTATTGCGCGACTGGGGTACTATACGTTTTATGGGGTGTAACAAGTTGAAAGGGAGGCTCTCTCTTCTTCGCCCATAATTGCGCGTGTGTGTGGAGGTAGAGAATGAGGGTATAGGACTTGTATGACCTCGCGAAGTTGATGTTATCTAAACCTACGACTTCCTGTCGTCACCGCGAGCACGCACGCACTTGCCAAACAAGAAGTTGACCTGTTAAGAAAGAAACTCATTGGACAATGTGTTGCGCCAGTTCAACCGGGTTGATTGCTTTTTTACTATCGCTGTAAACATGCTGTATTTTGATTTATATTCTTGGATAAGTGTTTATCGTGAATGTAGCTAAAGACTAAATTATTATTAAAGAACTAGAATTGTCATGGAATTTAATAGGGGCTTTTTGATTGAATACTCGATAACCTTAGATGTGAGTTTAATATTTTAATAAAAATATTTTTTTTTATTTAATAAAGTCTTAAAATTAATAATTTATTAAGTATTATTTTCATTGAAAATGAATTTGCGGATGTTTTATCGTTTATTGAGATGGAAAAAAATGTTGCCTAATTTTTTTTTTTGTTTTTTTTAGTGATAACTCGATAACTAAGCGAAATACTGTAAAATTTTATTAGAGTTGTATGATTCAGAATTAAATTCTCGACAAAAAAGGTTAAATAATTTTTCTCGATATTTTGCCTCATTTTCGAGATATTTTAAAAAATAGAATTTTTCAAAAATCAGTTATATATCTGAAAAATCGAAGAACTTGCAAAAAAAAATTATTTCGCGTTTTTTTGTATAGTTAATTGAACCCTCAATGATATTATTGATTGAGTTACTACGAAAAAACTGAAATAAATAATTAAACACACTTACCCCTGTTTTATACGTCATAATGGTGGTCCTTATAAAATAACATTCGCATCAAGGGTGTGCAAAATTTATAAAAATAGAAATATAAAAAAATTTTAATTTACTGTGCGCCTTGACATTTTTGCATTCATCGAAAACCCGAAGATTCCATTAAAATTTTGCTGTTTGCGCCGAAAAATCACCACGTGTGCATCAGAAATATACGTAAATACGGTATAAGTGACGTCATGTGTTGGATAAAAATATTTTTTTCTTTCTTAAATTTAGTTGGATGATGATGATGATAAAATTGTTACAAGCGAAATTCCTATCCTCGCTGTAGAGTCTCATGTTGCTTGACACAATATATATCTATACTGACTTGTCATACCGGTTTTACCAGCGTGCATGAGAACCCATTTTTCCAGCGGTTTTCTGCAACAGCTCGTCCGGCTACTGTACGTCATTTCTTCGTTTAATAAATAGAAATAATTCCCCTGCACACATGCCATTCAAATTCTTCGCCAAGTTGAGTCTGCACTTATGGTAATTTGTAGATTGATATCGTGATGGTAAATTGATGGAATTCTGTGTGAAATATATACCGAGTGATTCTGAATTATTATTATTTTTTTTGCGTTTCTTTGCATTTATTTTAAGTGATTTATTGATGAAGATGATAAATCATGCGTCTGGATTGAGCATCTATCTCGTATGCAAGATGGTTAGGCGGGTGTAATCTTTCAACTTTTGGGTCGCTCCGAGACTCTGACATGTGACATTGTCACATTCAGTTTTAATGGTGGTGGAATTATGGATGTTGATTCATTTTACATGTGAGTTTTCTGAAATAAGAAAAAAATTTTATTCGAAATCTGGAAAATTTCATAATTTATTATTATATTTAGTTGCTTTTAAAAACGTATTTTTTACTTACGTTACCTGTTAGTCTAAATAATTCAATATTTAATTAATTTAATTAATCCAGTTTTATGCAGTTATAAAATGTACAACTTTTTTTTATGATACTTTTATTAATGTTTCTGTTGGTCATAAATTCACTGCTTAGTAATTGGTATTTATTAATAAAATTCATGACATTCAAAAATAACGTGGAATTAAAAAAAAAATTCTTTACATTTAATAAAAAATTAGGCGACCGGTTGAAAACAAATTTCAAGTCATTGAAATCTTGGAAAAAAAATTTTTTTTAATTATAGTATCAACTATAATTCGATTAATATAACTATTTATTCATTTTCGACTTTTTCCACAGTCTGGAGTTATATTGTGTCTTTAGGTCCCTAAAAAAGTTGATTATTATTTTATAGGCACTGCTTTTTGTCTCACCTATTTCTAAAATACTTGAAAAAAAAATTTTTTTTCCGTTATTTTATAGATGAAAATTAATTTTTGCGGGAAAAAATATGAAAATACGATTGAAAAAGTGCGTGGAGGATATGGTAAGATGAAAAAAGTGAAAATTTTCGTTGCATATAGCCTTTTTTCTAGGGGGAAAAAATAAAAAAAGGAATATAGAGGTTGATGGGTAGACGTATCGACCGCTGCGGGACGGTATTGTGGAAAGGATGGGGTTCAGGAAGGGATGTACTCGGGCTTCCGCGGAGTGAGAGGACGAAGGGGCGAGTCTGGCGAATGGAGAACTACGCGCGCGGTGTGCAGAAGACGCGCGCGAGCACCCTCCAGAGTGCTAGCCAGACTACTTCGGCGTGGCCGGGGGGTGCAGAAGTGAGAGACGCGTCGCAACGAGCGAGATGTCACGCGTCCCCTGCTCGACCTTTATGCCCGGCTTTTTCCCCTATTTTTTCCGGCCCCGTGGAAAATTGACTTTTGGGTCAAAACGCGTGTTGTTGCAGGGCCAAAGTATGCCATTGAGAAAAATATTTTCTGTTTTTAACATTTTTATGAGGGTGCAGCAGTAGAGAACTGCAATTTTTCCGATGTTTGGGGGAGTTAATATTATTTTTTCATGTGTTTTCAGTTTGAAATGCAGTGTCCAAACTTCTTTGCTTTGAAAACCTCATCGTCTTTATTCTGTCGATTTGCACGCTACCAGGGCAACTCAGTAGGCATCTGGCAATATCTGCGCCAGATGGTGCGCTTACGCCCGTGTGTGTCACTTATTCCAACAAACCATTTCCAACAAACTCAAATTCACGAATATATATACGTATATATAATATCACACTGGTTCTTCAGACTTTTGCAATATCTGGGTATTTCATCGTGCGCGCCATCGCGCTCTTTTCATGTTTTTCTCTTAATTAGCTGTCAGAATGTTTTGTTGCAATGCTCAGAGAGGGTGAAAGTATGCGCAGAAATAATTAAACAAGTGCGAACTTCTCTTTGCCATCAGTGGGAATATTCCGCAAGTTTTGCCCACTCTCATCGCCATTTTGTCTCTGATATACGCTAAGTTTTGAGTAACAGGTGTTGAAGAGTACAGAGTGTGTGTAACTTGTGATAATTGTGTGGTAGATTAATCAATCACGTTTTTAAAATTTTATCAGATTTTTTTCTCTTCAGTATATAGCAAAATTTCAATTTTTTTCCGGATCGCCGATGTGATACTTGTTGATATCTCGATAACAATGTGAGTTAGATAAAATTTGTTAAGGACCTTTTTTGTAGATAATAAAATTCTCTACAAAAAAGGTCTTATGAAAAAAATTTCTATCTTTAGTAGTTTTGAAGATATTTTGACTTGAAACAGCAACATGATTTTTTTATCGACGCCTTTTTGACTTAAGACTCATGGTAAAAAAATAGTTAAAAATAGAACTCCACTGTATAATACATTAGAATATTCATTGCATAGGTTATCTAATAATGTAAATGGTCTGTATGAATTTTTACCTTTTGAGGGCCGATATTAAACCCTTATTTTATGACTTAATGGAGTTTCTAGATTATTATTGCAAAAGGGGGAAAATATATATAAAGTGCAGTAAATACGAGTATGGTCTGCTGCTGTATGATGATGGTTTTGTACATTCGCTTCTCCTCTAAATGGTGTGTGTATACGCTGAGAGGAGAAAGACCACGCCCTTTTGCGTGGGGTGCGAGAACTTCCGGTGTGAAGATTACGTCGCGCCCGGATCCGAACGAGAGCTCGAGTATTTGGCGCGCTTGCCCGGGACCACTTTTGCGGTTGGCGAAGATAGAGATTTGCCATGATAATTCCAGGAGAGAGAGAGAGATAAGTGGAAAATGGCCTCTTAAAGTTTTAAAGAATTCTTGCCATTGCATGTTTTGAAAATTACACATCGTCGGACGATTTTCGTGAAAATTTTCAACCTCACTGATGGTAATAACAGTAGTTTGATGCCTCATTGTCAGCCATTAAGTCCGTATAAGTACATCTGGTTTCTACATTATGCAAACATAAATATATCGGCGCTCAATCGATTGTGTATTGAACATCATGTATATCAAGTACCGTTATATCCAAAGCCCAGATATATTGTTATTCAAAGAGACTTATAGCGCACACACAAGAAGCATTTCCGATCGGAAGAACTAGTCACGTGCGAGGCCATTGCACGCATACTATTATCATCATCAATAATGTCCTGTTCAAAAGCTACAGTGTCAGTTGGGAATTGAAAATATTTATTATTCTTTTCTTTTGAATATACAATGTAAACCTGTTGTGGGTGAAAAAACCCGCATGACTTTCAGCATTATCAACGCGAGAGACGAAAACATTGAATGAAAGCGTATATACATGTACGTCAGACATATAACGGTAGTTATAAAAAACGATAAACAAATCATTGATCCGATTTAAAAGGAGACTGAACTCTGTTGGAACAATAATATACAGAAAGTGAAATTCATTGAATCATAAATAATCAATAAAACAAAAAAAAAAAAAATTAATCCCAGGTTTTTATGTATTTTTATTGAGTTTTTATATATTATTTTACAAAAATGAAACTGCTGCTATTGAATGTCTAGTTTTCGTGGATTTTTGAGTGTATATTACTGGCTAAAGTCAAAAAGGCGTAACAGAAATTTTTTTAAATCCAAATATCTTTTAAATCATTGAAAACAGAAATTTTTCTCAAGAGACTTTTTTTGTAGAAAATTTTATTAGCTACAAAAAAGGTTTTTAACAAAATTTGTTCAACTCGCTTCCTTATCGAGATATTAGTTGGATAAAAACATCACGAGTTTGAAGTCAAAAGAGCATCTATGATATTTTGCCGCTTTAAATCAAAATATCTTTGGAAATAATGGAAATAAAAATTTTTATCAAGACATCATTTTTGTAGAGAATTTTATTATTTACAAAAAAGGTCCCTAAAAAAATTTAATAAATTCGCATCCTTATCAAGATATCAGTAAAAACAGAAGTTACAATTTTTTCACTATCTGTTTTTAGTCACTAGCGAAATGTTTAAACGTTAATTAATGATTTTACAGGGAATTTATACTGTAAAATTGATTAAATGCAAGGTATATATGTACACGTATGTATATGTACGCAGATATTATTAAATGGCTTAGGTTAGAGAATGATGCATGTCCTCGGACGGATGCGTGTGGTTGAGTGTCCGCGACCTCGAGTCTCTGGAAACTTCGTGTGCTGATGACGATATACATATACATACGTCTCTACACATATGTACAGGTGCGAGCTAAAATATCGCGTGACCTGGACAACCAGCGAAAATATATAAAACTACCTTTTTTTTTTCATTTTGTCAACTGCCAAAGTAGGATAACGTTTGTGGACAAAGAAGTTCCGGTTTTCGGGCTTGATAATCATTATATTTGGATATAAAAACATGTTTCAAAATGTGGGTTAGTTGATTTTTATTTTTAATTATAAACTATTCCTCAGAATTGATTATAATCATTTTTTCCGGTCAAATATCATACTTTTCATTATTGTCTGTTGAGTGGAGTAGATTTTATGATCTGCAGAGAAGAACAAAAAGATCCGCTTTGTGGTAGTAAAGAATATTCCTTTTCCAAGCGGGATGAGATCAAGGACGAAAGGCTCTTAGGTCTACTCCTTTAGAAAGGACGACTAGCACGATCTATGACGACAGTCCGAGTTTAGATGTTGTGTTGCTTGAGTAACGTGGCAAGATTTCAATCATACAAGTCACAAGTCTTTGATTTATTTACTAGATTATGTTTTTAATAGACTTTCAAGCATTAAACTTTTTGTTTCAACTATTTAAAAACACTTTTGCAATTATCTACTGCATTTATCAAGCATTACATTGCAGTGCAACTTAAATTTTTTATCTATTACGACTTTTATTTCTTCTATAAATTTATTTTCTACTACAATTTAAATGTTAGATTCGTTTTATAATACGGTTGATAAATTTATAAAAAATTCTACATCTTTTAAAATTTTAATGAAAGATTTTTTCGTTTCATTTTCATGGTTGTATTCAAAATTAATCAATAGATCTAAACGACATGGTTCAATTGAGTGAAAATCCTCGGTACAGCTTTTTTTTATGCGCGGACATGAAAAAGAAGAATTCCTCTACAGGAGGTATAAAATTTATAGTTAGTATGATCTCGGTTGTAATCGTGCGGTTGAATAATACGAAATACCCGTTCTGCCAACTTGAGAAATATTTTCTTGCATTTGAATTATCATAAATTATTGTTAAATGGCTCGTAATGTCTCGATAAATTTCCTCACAACATTTGCATATTTATGTAGATCTAAACGGATGCGAGGTGAGAATAAAGAAACGCTTCTTCCGGATTTTTTTCCACCCTGCTCTCATCGTTACAGACACACAGACACACACACACACATTCCAACAAAATTTCTCATCCCGATTCTGTTGCTCATCTTGAAAAGAAACTAAATATAATTTTTCAAATTATTTTACACCCTCTATAATTACTAGTAAGATGAATTTACGATTCTACGACAATTCTATTGTTTGAAATGGCATATACATTGAGACTACCTCTGTGGCATAATGTAAAGTAGCCTTGAAAAAGTACAGAGGTTAAATGGTTAGTATCGATGTATATGAACTTTTCATTGAACTACACACAACACCTTTTAATCGTATTAATCAACTATACGATAATAATCCAACTATAAATGATGCATTCATTGAGATTATAAAAGTTAGATTTTCTTGCGAATTACCATTCAACGTTGATATTACCAAAAAAAATTCAGTTTTCCAATTCGTGGAAATGTGTTGAAGTATTATGTAAATGTGATGATTGAGAACAAGGACTTTTAAGATTGTAAATGTATGTTTAAGCGATCACAACAAAGGAATTGCTCAGAGGACACATTCTATTCCATGACCGACGTCATTGAAATCCATTAATGACGCCAAGATTTATTTAGCAATGGAAATTCTCTTTACAATAACAACCACATTAAAAAACAATGTTTATTAAATCACAATTTTATTTTTCTAAATAGATTTCTAATGTTCAGGTGCAATAATAACAGTATAGTAAATTCTTGTCACATTATTGCAAGGATTAAAAAAAAAAAACTTTTCGCCGATGGGCTGTCGCACAAGTCATTAATAATACGTTTAATATGTTGTTGCGATGCGTGCGTGACCTATACAGACGCTATCACAAAAATATATCCTTCCTGATTTTTTTTTTCTTGAGTCGAGTGAAAAGTATGAGGAATTAAGGCCGCGTTCAGCGCAACAAAATATCAATTTACGACACGAGAGCTTGGACAGCGATAAATCGGACGCTTTATCGTGTTGCTTTGCCCTCGCGACGATGACGCTGAGTATTTTCGCATAGGGTATTCTCATGACAATCGTTTCAGCTCCAAGTTTAACGAGAAAAAAAGGGCATAAAATTATAGTTGGTCATCATTAGATGCAAAAAAAACCGACGTAAATTGTGATTTTTATGGATGGATGATGGGGTTTCTGTTTTTTGTTTAGGTTTTCTGTTTAAAATGGAATTTTTTTCACGGTTGTATAGGTTTTAGAGTGAGAATTTGCACTCCCTATGCGTATACAGGAGTGGAGTTGAGATTTAATGATGCACTTGTTTATTTCAATTCATAATACACACGACAGACGTTCTATACACAAGGACACGTTGTTATACCCAAGAGCAGAGTGCAAGCAAGCGTACTGCATGCCCAAGAACGGGAGGAGAGAAAAGCCCCTCGTTATATAGTGCATGGGTCAGTGCACAGAGAGCGACGTAAAGCTATTATCGCATATTGTAGATCGCCAACGATGGTCAGAATACTTGGAGACACGCGACGTTCATCCGTCCTCGTAAATTCCCTGGCGTCGCGACAGCTATAATGAAGTTTCTAAGCCACGATCTTCATTTAACTCCTTGTTATTTTGACCAATATACATACATTTTCATCAGAAATGCCGTAAAACTGTTGCTTAAACGCTTTTCACGAATATCTGACATGCCATCCGATTTTTATTTATTCATAAAATGAAAAATAAATTAGCTAGACAAATAAAAAAATGTAAATTACCTTAAAAATATTTTGCTTTAAAGTATTAACAGTTTTTAATGTTTATTCTTTTCGTTTAGTAACTTGAAAAAAATTTTATCTAATTTTTTAGGACCAAAATTTCAGGTGATTTTGTACTAATAATGAATTTATTTCTTTGTTCTAGGTGAGTACGAACTTTCGATGGCAAATATTGGAATTCATCATGACTGTAAGCATAAATCTTTTGATTTTTTTGTCTTGAAGAGAAAGGATAATTTTTTTAGGGTATAATCAGCGATATAAAACCGAAATTAAAGATAATTGAAGCTCTCCGGAGAGCGTATAATACTAACAAGACCATGTGTGACTATACCAAATATTTGCAAAGTTCATATGTTGGAAATTTTTCATCTTGCAGATTTTGTTTTTCGTATTATTTCTCCACTATTCTTGCAATTATTTTTGTTTGGTCGCGTGTTGTAAGCGTGCTTCCACATCAGCGAGGGTGGTACATGTCGGCACGAGCGAGTGAGCTAAGCGATGCATGGGGTAGGCGATAGCTTTAGACAAAAATAAATGAAGTCCCCATACACGACCCCACGTGGTTCCAAAGGTTTAGTCGTTGAGCGTCATTCGCCTTGAGAGAAACGTCGTTTAAAAGTCTCTTAATTATGTCGTAGTGTGTCCGTTTCGCTTCAACTAATTGCCAGCGTAATTTAATATATTTTTCATATGATACCTTGTTGAATTTTGCGACCATCGATTAAAAAGTGAAGGCCAATAGTTTTTTTTTGCTGATAGCTATCACACGACGACGCGACTCATAGTTGTGACATGGAGAGCAAAATGTGAGTAATTGTTGAGTCATTTTGGTCAATTATCCGTAATTATATCATGCACAGCCCGTTGGTGTTTAATATAGTTAATAATGCAAATGAAATCGCGTACGTGAGTGATGGATGATGGAGAAATGTTAAACATACTTATAGTATAAACGATGTCAGGCTGGCCGGAAATGTGCTCAGTCTTCCGGATTACGTACGATAACCATCATGTCAGATAGACTCAATTTAACACCATCCACGTCAACATTTATAATACCTATCCTCGATATAGATTGTGACCCGATTTGCAAATATTTCTTACTCTCAATTTTCAAATTATATCTGTCTCAGAATACTTCATTTGATCCATTCAATTCTATACCGATATTTCATTTTGTATGAGGACATTATCATTTAAAGACAATCAAACGAGACCACCCAGGTACCTTGAATTATTGGCAGTCATGGTTATCTAATCTAAAGAGTCGGGATCAGTCAATATGTGCAGTTTGATAGACAGCAATCCTTGATGATAAGAGGGGTGACTCATGTCTCATCACCCACATCAACCTCTCATTGAAATCTGTTTATTTATAAATAGAAAGAAAAAGAGAATTGGGAAAGTGCATCCGTAAAAAATACAAAATCAGATTTTTTTTTTCATTGTTTGAAAAAATTCGTATATATTCGTAAAAAAAATGAAATCAAATTCATTAGAAAAACGTTTTTCTTTTATTGTTTAAAATAATTTGTAATAATAAGCAGGTTTTAAAATTATGAAAACATGCGATATCATATGTGCTATTGTTTTTTTTGTTCTTTTCTTTTTTAAATTAAGCTCAAACACCTGTCGAAGAATGTAGGTCATATGGTAGCTGTTTATAAGGTTTTATTCGCATGTATTCTCTTGGCTATTCATTCCTCTTACTATACTCTTGCCTTTGAATTCTTTGTCGTCACTTCGACAAACTCACTTTTCCCCCCTCTCTCTCTCTCTCTCTTGCAGTTACACATGTATGACGTGTACAACAAAAGCCCCCGAGTACATTGCTTCACTGTACTCGGGCTTTTGTGAACTTTGGTTTGCCGAGAGTAGCGAGTGAGTTTGTCGAGTGCGCGAGTTTCCAGGTAGCAGATTTGTTAGGTCGTATACAATTGACTTTTGATGGTACGTATTAGATTTTTATTCAAACAATCCAACTGGAGCAATGCCCCATCTCGTTTTCTACATTCTCTCTATTATAACTTCAATAAAACTCTTCCACGATTCATCACAAGCATGGAACTCCGTGAAACATTGCTTTAAAGTTCAAGAAAAAAATGTTTTTTCCAGACCCGCATGTTAGAATTATCAACGGTCCAGGTTTCAAAACACGTATATGTATAACTATGCGCCAGTGGGGCCCGATACAAAGCATTTGAGGAATGCGTGTGAGGGTGGTTAAAGCCAGATGAAAAATAGACGTAGATGAATCATCTCAAGTTACGTCAATCAGGTGACATTCTTTCTAGAAAAAAAAAAACCGAATCGATGCTTTTTGTCGTGATGCTGCAAAGAATACTTTAGAAAGCTCTATCATAATCATCGGAATATCTCAACTAATCTTCCTGATCACTCTCTATCATTTATCTGCATATGGTTTTCCATGCTACACCACCTGTCTCTCCAAGCTGTGCCTTTTCTGCGCGCTCCGTCAGGTGTTTTACTGGACGAGAAGAAGAAAAATGAGGACATCCACCAACAGCTTGGCAATGCTCGTCTTCATGGGGATCACGTAATCCAGTCTTATGTAAGCTACTAGACATCTATGACAATGTATAGTCAAGAGGTTTCTAGCCTCTGAAATTCAAGCCAATTTCTTCCACATGAATTCTAAACTTTTCTCTTTTTTTATTACATACGACAGTGTACAATCTTTTCGGTTTATCTCGGTGGCTTCAAGGTCTTTCCTCCCGCCTGATATCACCATAAATTCCAAACAAATCAAAACTTTTTTAGAGCCGTGGTAATGGCACGCCAAGTATCCAAGAACTTGAAGCTTATCTGCACGATGATAAATGGCAATTAGCTGCTCAGCATCGAAACTTCCTGCTGTATAGATCTACACACACATATACTTGACGCGCGGGCGCGCTTTCAAAATCCTGCTTCGAGGCATTTAATTCTCCCCATTGAGTTTTATTCACAGCACGAACGAACAGGGATACATGGCTCTCGCACACATGATTACAGAAAAGAGAGTCTTGGACAGGTATAGAGCACACAGAGGATACATCACCTACCTGCTCACGCACGTGGCTTATCTTCACCACACAGAGCAGGAAATGGTCTTGCTCTCTTGCTGAAGTATACAGCTGTGTGTTGCTGGTGCTGCTGCATCAGCTGTCGGCCTTGGTAGGGTGCAATTACCTCGGCCAACGACGAAGGAGAGGCAGAAGAAGTTGAACAAGTGGGATAGTCTCTGGAGACAGAGACAGAGATCCAACGGTTTGTCCACCGGACTCTTCATCATTTGGACCCACAAACTTCCTCTTTGTTCTCAAGATATCTAGAAGTTTGCCTCTCGTTTAACTGGCTGCATCGTTATTCATCCAAACTGCCATTGATTGAGATTGTCATATCTATTTGTCACAATTTTCCCTCGGTTTATCGCGCAGTGTCTACGATCTATTTCCTCTGCTGATAATCCGTACCAAGTGTCTGCGGCCTGTCTTCCTCCTTTCCCGGCTCGATTCAACTTCAATCTCGCTTTTACGACCTTAAAATGTCTTCTCCCATGCGTTCTTCAATGTTGTTGAGCTTCTGCCCGCTTTTCTCAACCTCCATTCGTTATACATTATTCATACTCGGTGTCGGACGCCGAGGCGCAGTTTGTCAAGAGTTTTTTGGTCCTTGCTTTCTTGTATTCATCATCCCGCTTAGGAGTCTATGATGTGAGTCGATTAAAAAGTTGTCTCAAGCGTAACACAGTGGATAAACTCACTGCGAGGTTCAATGCCAAATTGTTCGCCGCGCTGCACTCGATAATATCTCGCACAATCACTTCCTGTTGATTTAACAGTTGCACCGGCAATTTGTTCCTTGCTTTGTCACCTGAGTTAACGAGTTCCGGGGTGTAATAAAGGCGTTGTGTGTGTGCGCGTGGAAAGGGGTGGAATGATGAGGAAAACGCATCGATATTACTTTGGATTCGTGTTGGGATTTGTTTTGTTTTTTTTTTGCTGGCTTCGACGTGTTAGAGCACGTGTATGGGTGTGTTTTCAGGCTGTGTGCGCCGGCTTGGCGCACGTGAGAAGACCCCTACAACGCATGGTGGGGCCCGAATAGCCGCGCGGGGCTAGAATGTGTCCTTGGCCGAGGTGCGTTGACCTTCTCCAGCTACGCGGACGCCACTGCGCGGCCCGGATCTGCGCTTAGAAGGGCTAAAATTTCTTCTTCGGTTGTGTTGTAGCCGTGTATTGAGAGTATGTATTTTTTCTGTTTACATATCGGTGCGCTCGCTGGTTGTACATAGTTTATCACACATGACTCAACTTTATTGACAAAGACCAGTCAAGTGTGGGTCTCTTGTGTTCTTCTTTCGTATCCGTCGTGGCAGATCCTGTTTTTTCTTCCAATCTGGAAATACGATAATTTTTTTTTTATCTTGGCTTTTTGTTGTGATGGATATTTTTCATTATTATTTATTAATTTGTTATTTTTCATAGGCTAATTGAATTGGTTGTTTAAGCGAACACATCAAAGTGCGAATGATTTTAATTTAGAGAAATTTTTAAATTTTTTCGTGAAATAATTAATTTAATTAATTGTGACATAGTACTTCAAGCATAAATATTTTTATTTTAGATTTTAAAAAATAGTTTTCTTTTAAAAAACGTTTGGCGATTGAAAAAATTGTTTTTTTTTTTTTGTTTTTTAAATGTTAATTTAATTTTTCGAGTTGAATTAATTTAAAAAATTGAAAAAAAAAAAAAAATTTTTTTCTATGAATTTTACCGATAACGCAGTAACTAAGCCAGATAACGAAAAATGTCATTAAGGTGAAGAAATTGGAAATTAAATATACTCCAAAAAATTGAAAAAAATTTTTTTTAAAAATATTTTGCCGTATTTTCGAGATATTTTGAAAAATAAAAATTTAAAAAAATCATTTTTTGTAGAAATTTAAACCCCCTGTAATTGAATTCTCATAGTATTTTTCATTTTTTCACTTATTTACCGAGTTATCGTCAAAAAAAAAGAAAAAAAAAGTCACGAAAATGACAAATTATCCAAAAGGCACCACATTGTTATGTTTAATTTATTAGATATAAATTTTTTTTGTTTATTCTTGTTCATTTATTAGTTAGCTGTATCGTTCGAGCTTCAAAGGACTATTAGTAGGCTTGAAGCAGGCATTTCTGGTTGTAACAGTTGAACACGGTGTTTCAGACGTACGAAGCAAATAGCCGATATGTCACGCTCAGAATTATAAATAGTCAATTGGTGTAGAATTATACAGTGGCTTTCATCCCACTTCTCGCGGGACACGACGCCAGTCTTTTGCCTCCCTAGTGCCTTCCTGGAGTTCTATTATTACTAACATGATAGTTAGCTCTCGGGGTTAGCGCCCCGCACGAGGGAGATGGCTTTACACTGCATGTACAGACCCATCTGTGTCTTTTGCGCGCTTCCGCAATCGATAGACTCGTCTAATCAATTTGTTTATATCTTCTAGTCTCTACAATTTTTTTAAAATTAATTTGTAGAGGAAGATATACGCTGATTATAGTGCACGCGTTCAATTTGTTTAGTTATGGACTTTGAGCAAAGGGATATATGTTGCTGCGAATCAGCACATTTATGTATAAGAGAGAGAGAGAGAGAGAGAGAGAGAGAGAGAGAGAGAGTAATCAAATATTGAAACGGATGAAATTAACCTGGCGCTTTTGCAGCATCAAACGCGCGCGTCCCACAGCCACTATAGCTTGTGTTGTGCTTTTGTAAACACGTTGATGAAGTTGCATAAACAGGCGTTGAGAGCTGCTATAAGCCGCATTCGTCGCTCTAATATCGATAGTTGTGTGTGTATACTATAGTAGGGTTATGCAATTGCGGATAGAGAGTTTTTGCAAAATATAGGCCAGGGACAAGTCTGTCATACTGCTGGACTAAACTCCTCTATGTAATGTGTTATATACCGTCATCACCACACCTTTATGCTCTGTTGACACTTTTTTTCGAGCTCAATGTTATCATTTACCGTTATATTTCATGCATTTAAATGCCACGTTTAAACTATTTTTTTATTCCTGCTTGAAAACTTTTTCGTCCAGCGTATAAGGTTTTTTTTTTATTTTTAGCGAATTTGAAAACGACGGTTTTGAAAACGAAAAATTCAATTTTGAATTTTGTTTTAAGGGTGTTATTTTTGCACATTTTTTATGCTGATAGAAAATTTTTAGTTGGAATATTTTATCTTAGTTTGTTACAAAAATGTCTAATGTAATGATCATTTTAGAGTATTGTTTAAGATTCAATTTATGGTTTATATTTCACTAAAAAATATTTAAAAACTTGGGTTAAAATGATTGCGAAAAATGGGGGGAAAAAATTGAGAAGGAAAGTTTTCTAAAATTTATTATTTATTATATTAAACAAAATATTATACATGAATTTATGGCAAAAATTTTCAAAAAATACTGATGTTAAAACAGCGAGAGAAACATGCTTTCTACATTTTAATATTTCTAAAAATTTTTTTTTGTACGTGCATTTTTTTCACTCCCCCACCCAAAGGAGGGCGCCAAAGCACTAATTGCTATCGGCGATTAGATTTTGGCAATGCGGAGCTCTATAAAAAAGTCCGTTTTCAATAGTTTCTATAATGTTCCGAAAATCTCCTCTTTCCCTCCATCGCGTCAAAAGGCGACTATAAAACCCCCTCCAAATCGTCTTCAAGTCAGTTGAGGTCGCAATTCAGTACAAAGCACTCAGAGTTCACGGTACCTAGGTTTCGGCGTAAAACCTACGGTGCTACTGTCTAATAATTTCGATCACTTCTTTTCTCGCGTTAGAATCATACTTCGGTTTTGACTTCGTGGTTTGATTAGAAACGTCTCTGCTCCGGGCTATAAGTCTGGATAATCTGTAAGTTCAAATAAACCATAAGTAAATTCGTTAAGTGAAACTCTATAATAATTTCATTTTTCTCAATTCAAATTGTACTATGTTATAAAACGCGTTCGAGTCCGATAGTAAAAGATCTCCCAAGATTAACCCAGGGAACCCATCACTGCTGCTTCCATTTGCCGCGCTACTCTCGAGGTAAGAGATCATTTTGGGTATCCGTTCAGCCTTCTGATCCTCCCCTTGCCTCCTAAACCTATTCCACCTTTCCCGATTTCCCTATTCCAATGGATTCATTGAAAGCGCTGATTAGCTGAACTTTGGATATCCTTTCGACTCCCTCACGGAAAGCGCTGATTAGCTGCACCGTGAGCAATCCTACCCAACCCGCGGCTCCACGAAGGCGCTTCCATAGCTGCACGAGGAGCCACATTCTTCCTGGGCAACGATGAATTCAAAAATCACCAAGAAGAGACGTACTCGCAGAAATCGTGCAGGCACACGCGTCCAAGTTCAACGTCGATTGCGAGACCTGGACGAGATAGCCGAAATTATCAGCCGTACCTCTTTAATCCCAAAACTCCCAGCTGATCACGAGAGTCGATAAAATCATCCGCGACAAGACTAAATGCCCGGGAAAGTACCCGTTGCGGGCCGGCCATATTCTGCACGCAGCAATACGTGTCGACCGTGTAAGTAACTGCGTGTCGACCTAAAGTCCACTACCGGTGCCTGCCGTGGGCCTAGTGTGTGACTACTGAAAAGTCGGTCCACAGCAGTCACTCAACATTGTGCAAATTGACCCGAGAAATTTTCTCTCGGGTCAAGCGGTACGCGAGGTAGTACGCGAGATAATCGCCTTGGAGTAACTAAATTCAGGAAAAAAGGGACAGAATAAACTAACCTTTAATTCTCAGTAGCGTTCCTTCTGACCGTTACATATTCTTCATTCTTAGTCCTTTTTTCATTCGATTTCCATGGATAAATTGCTACATTATTTGAATTAAATGAAAACATTTTCGCAAATTACAAAAAACGACAAGTTTATGTAAAAATGTCAGGTTAAAAAAAAATTAAAAGCTCACGGTGGTTAATTAAAATCGCCGAAAGTCTGGTCAATTTAGTCAAACTGATATAAAGTGGTTAATTGTGTCGCATGTACATCTTTGCGCGGACTGTCCCCGACCTCTTTGCCCGGAAACTTTTGGCGTGGTTAATGCCGCATACCTGCGGATTATAAAAGGGACCCGGTAAAGAGGAAAAGTGACCTGTGCCGATCGGAGAAGGCGAGGAAGAGTGAGGCGAGCAGAGTGATTTGGGCAGTCAAGTTGACTGCATCGAGCGGAAGCCTGCCAATAAAGACGCGTTATTAACCTAATTGTCGAATTACTGCACCCTCTCCCTGATTTCAACCGTGGGGACTTTTTGCGCCCTGCGATAATTGCGTTGAAAAAGAAGCCATAAAAATTATAGTATCTCTTTGGCGCGGCATGTGTGGGTGTCTGTAAACCAATATAATCCGTGCGTACATACATTTGGCTGGCTGCAGGAGAGTGAGGACAGATAAAACCATCCGGTGCATGGCATCGTCTCGTCCTCGCCGAGAAACCGGCCCTCCTTTAAAATCCTAACGTGTGGTCGTCGTCGCTCGGCGAGACGCACAACAAGATTATTCTGAGAAGCGGTGCAAGACCGTTGAATATAATATCCTTTGCGCGCGCAGACGCGCGATTGAGCGTGGGGCACAACAGGAAATGGTTTTCTTCCTCGAAAAACAAAAAAAAAACTTTTTATTCGATTGTTTTATTAAGTCTGTAGCCGTAATTCTCATTTTCCCCATACGAAGGGCGAATAAAATTATTGAACGTCAAGTGTGCATGTAATAATATAAATCTCGTGTGCATTTAATGCGGTAACCTGTTACAAGCACTGGCCGATCTTTCCCCGCCGAGTTCCGGCACACAGCGAAAGTACTCGACGCGGAACCGGCCGCGCGTACCTGAATACAATGTTGCATTGTGCGTCTTGCTGTGGGGCGTTAACCCAGGTCAGCAACTGTTGCAGGACGAGCGCATATACGCGAGCCTCATTGTGCACATCGCGTTAGTCTACATACACGTCACAGAAGTGAAACAGTAGAGCGCCGCCGACAAAGGGATTGTAAAGCGGCGCAGAGTGGGAGCGGATTACACGAGTAAAAGGGACTACATGTGCTGCCCTACTACTATATACCCTTTTCCGATCGCGCAATTTCGCCGAGCAAATTGCCCGCACGTTCAATTTAAATACACCGAAAAAAGCAACGTTTTTTATCGTGTCTTTCACAATATTCTACATTTTTTGTTTTTGTTTATAAAAATATATTTTTATGACGCAAGAGTTGAAAAAATTGTCTAGACAAACACTTTTTTGTTTTGTGTTGTGAAATTCACGAGAGAATTTTGTATAAATATACAGGTGTATACGATATTGAGTAAGATTATTATGTCATATGGAATATAGGGCGTTTTACTTGATGATATCTCGATAAGGATACAAGTTAGGTGAATTTTACTAACGACCTTTTTTGTAGCTAATAAAATTTTCTACAAAAAATATCTCTTGAGAAAAATTCCCATTTTCAGTAGTTTTGAGGATATTTTAATTTAAACAAAATTTTCTTACAGTTTAGTCGAAAATTCGAAGAAAAATTTTTTTTCTTTTTATGATTCAGGCTTAATTTTTATATTACATTTATTTATCTACTATTAATTATGAAAAAAAGAAAAAAATTCTCAATATTTCTCTTTTTTTTTTTTTTTTCTTTAGAATTTTGTCATAAGTTTCATCTTGAATTTATTTTACTGAAAAAAACAAACATTTAAATCAAAAGTAGTAAAAAACAAGGTATAATAAAACTTAAATGAATATATAATTTACTAATAAAAAAACAATAATTAAGTTGTCCCAGAATGGATGCAAGCTGAAAAAAATGATTTTACGTGTGTTTATTCGTTGACTTTATCTCGAATAGTATAATTAAAATTTTTTACACTGCGATTATTAACATTATTACCTTACCAATGATACACACACTCGTTAGTGGGAAATGGTCGTTGCAGTAAGATGTTCTTATACTTGGTGCACTTATTATTCTATATTGCAGGGACACCGTGATTCACACCAGCAGACTGTCGTTAACCCTCAGATAGTATGACTCCGGTAAAACCAAGAGTTGTTCAGCAACAAATCCTTGGTGTAAAAGCTGTAGAAATTTTTTTTTCCCCCTTCAAGATAAGTGGATATAGATGTACAGATTAATGGCACGATCAAATTAAATTTAATATTGGAAACTTGATCAGTTACTTTTTTTTATCATTAATTAAATTAATTGTCCACGATTTTCTCAATTATTTATAAATTTTATAAGCAATTTTACAACTTTATTTATTGTATTTCTGCGCGATTATTTCACCTGTCGACATTTGCGAATTGAATTGATAAAAAAAAATTAGATTCGAGAATTGATATATAGATAATTTGTTGCTCATGTCACACACTCGTTGGATATCATTAGTTTTGCCTTCTAATAAATCTCACGATAGGCTACTAAGGTTATTTTAATCATAATTGCACACACTCTGAAGTAGCTCGAGGAACGGCATGCACTCTGATGATTACGCGATGCAATTTTACTGTGTATATAGGCATTTGAGTGCTTGCTTATATATATACTTTCCACTACTGCTAATGAATCAGATCGTCGTACTCTGGCATCTTATCCGACTGGTTTTTCAGGTGTGACCATGTGAATATCTCGCATCGGGATCTCATGAAAGCCAAAGACCATTATTTATTGTTTTTTTTTTATTACATATGTTTCAACTTGCAATTAATCATTTCAATTAATTGTTTATTCTGATAACTACTATTGTAAGACTTTACACGAGATATATTAATATTTTTATCGCTTAAAAAAAAAAAAGATAAAAAATTAGAGTTCTCTACTTCACGTGTCAATTGTTCGTGATTTATTACACTATTTATTTACGGTGTATAATTATAAGTGACAAAAAAAATTTTTCATAATGTTTTATTCGGATTTTGTGGGCTTAATCATGATTAGAGTAATTAAAAATGAGATTAGATGATTTTTTTATGTTCTACAGTTTTTTTTTCTTCATTAATGAAAAAGGTTTCGTCATTTTTTATGCTTGAGGCTTGGTTTTTGTCATGGATAAAAATTTTATTTATTTATTTTTTTCATTTTTATTTAGCTGATAGTTCCAAACGATGCCAGGGAGTCACTGATTTTTTTTGAAAGTTTTTAGGACTGTAAACTAACTGTAGAAAAAATATCACCGTGAACCACAACATTTAACACTATATATTTCATAATTATTTCAGGTAAATTTGAGGTTTAGGGGTGTGCGATAGTCTTTAAAACGACGCCAGGGGATTGCTAATTTTTCTGAAGGCTCTTTATAGACACTACTGTAACTATAAAAAAAATTTCATCGCGAAGCAATACTTTCAGCACTATATTACATGATTATTTCACGAAAATTATCCTCTATTTTCACATAAATCTTAACCGTGCTTAGCTCTTCACTCATTTTATTAATACAGTTATCTTAATTTTTTGGAGTTAACAGAATTTTCAACATTTTTTTTCATCTACTGTTTTAAAAAAATATTCATTTACAGTATTGTTTGAGAACAACATTTTTTGAAATTCCTTTTAGTTGAATTTTGTGTGTTTATTAACGATAAAACACCTCAAAATGAAGTTAAAAAAAAAATTTTTTTTCAGGATTTACCTAAAATTAAAAATTATACAGTATGAATGAACTTTATTGTTTTTTTTTCTTCATTAAACAATTTTTCTTCTTGTTTTCTCATGATTACAAGACGTGTCGTTAATTGACGATCACGCAAGACCTGTGTCTCAGCTTAATTAATCAACAATTGCCGTGAGCCGTTAATTTAATTTTCACGGACGTCTGGATCGGGCGTTGGGAAGTAGCGCCAAAATGTGATTACAGCCCGGAGTCAGGCGAGACGTAGAGAATGTTTATAAATGCGAAATACCGCTGGGATTCGTCGGGCTGTGAGTGGATAGTCGTGCCAGCGGCTGCGCGGGTGGACATATAGGTATATACAGGGGATGCATAAAGGTATATCTGCGTCCGGAGGGGAGTGTAGAGAAACGACAGTCCCGAGGGAGTTGATAAAGCTTTGGGATGTTCGCTGAACACAATTCAGGAAAGAAATTTTTTTTCTTCTACTTCCATGCACATATATATACCTTTCACACATGCGAAATTGCTCAGGACGCGCAAATTCACGGTGAAAATATTCCATTGCAATATTCTCCTAAACTAAAAAAAAAAAATTAATTTTACCATTATGCCATTTATTTAATTCAATCTAAAAAAAAAATAATACTATTTATTTTTCTATATTTTTCGATTGAAAATTCTGTTTTTTATTATTTTTTTAAGACATAAAAAATATTTAATTGCCGTGGAAAAATTCAGAATCACGTTTGTTTTTTATATTCACAATCAGATAAAAGAACGAGGTAATGAGACACGTGAATTTTGTATTTTTTGTCATGGCCATTTGTGTGCGTTGAAAGGCGCATCAGAGAATACACGCGCTGATGTTGATGTTTAGGGACAAACACTGATGGCAGCTGGGCATGTGAGCTAATGGGAAAAAGAATGGGAGAAAGAGAACTGAAAATATTAGGCGAGAGACCACCCACATTGCGTGTCCCTAAAGGACTCTCAAATCGTATGCCATCTCGAAACGCGATTCCTGCACGTTCTTTTTAGCAGCCAATGATATATATGTACATACACATACGATTTAAAAACTGCTATAAGAATAATACATAACTGGCCTTTTATCTTATTTGATTCGCCTTACTCTTCGTCTCAACGTCTTTTTCAGGGTCTTAAAAATTCCCCGCGATCTTTCTCATTCGCTTTTACAGTTTGGCAAGCATCTAATGTGACTTTTGAGCCGTGGAAAAAAATTATTGTACCCACAGGACTAACCCCGAGAGTTATGAAAACACTTTTTTTCTTATTCAAACGATTTTAACAAATGTTTCGTGTTTTATTTTTTTTTTTTAGTTTAATTGGGACAATGAAAATAATTTTTTTTTTCTTTTCTGTTGCAGGTAAGTTGTTGCTCTAACAAAAAGGACCTTTGCTGGGATAAAATACACAGCGTGGAAACTAGAACAAACGCAAAAGTTGATTTTTTTTTCACTCTTCTTCAAGTAATTGGCTTAACGAGTGCAAAAAAACGTTTCGATGGTGTGTGAGTTTAATTGATCTTTGATGCTTACTCATTTGTTGCGAGAGGGGGGGGGCTGTAATGTGCACTGATGTTTTTTCGCTTCACGTTTAAACGAGCAGAGATTTATACTCTCTTTTTTGGCAAAGTTTTCCGCAATTGGGATTAGACGCATCACGCGTGAACAATTTAAGGGGTATTCGAGTAGGCGAGAGAAACTTTGAGCTGAGAAAAAAGTGTGCAGGGATGCTGTATATCTGTAGATAGAGATGGTTAGTTGCTGTTGGAAACACAGTCTTTCAATTACTTAGAGTGCTGCCTTCTCGCGCTGCCGTGAGCTTTGACGAAGGCCTTAAAATTTTAATCAATCTTTGCGGCCATTTTCTCAAAGTATGTCTGATCTTGGGCTGAACATGGAAATATGATGAATATGCTACTGCAAAGGGTTTCTCGCGCTGTTGGGAAGATTAGAGAGACACAATTAGTTAATTTTCTTCGTGATCTGCTGAATTTTTTTTTTTTTAGTTTTTTTAAAAAATATTTTTCATCAATTTTAAAGGATTTATAGGAAGTAAGGGAGATTTAAATTAATTAAATGATGAGAAATTGAATTTTAATGAATATTCATGTGAAAAATCATGAAAACATGTTAGTAGGAAAATTCTGTGGTCACAGATCAGATGAAAAAATTTTTTTTTCGCGATTTCTATATATTAAAAAATTATTTTATTGCGCTAGACACGAGAAAAAAATGTTTTGTGTGAGACAATTACGCGAAAATTTAATTTTTCAATTTATAAACGGTTATCTTAGAGTATTATTGTTATATAGATCATTATTCGTGAACAAACGGAATATTTTGTTTGAAATAAATACCCTCTTCTACTACTTCAATTAGAACCTGGGCGTGTTTCAACCGCAACCTATGCTCGCAGTTTCAATTGAAGCAAAAAATAACGTAATTATTTTTTTATTATTAAATAAATACTGGATTAATATTTTTATCGTTTTATGGATTTTCTAGGAAGTAAATAGAGCATAATACTTCTGTGCAAAAAAAAAATTGGTCTATCATTATCAGTTTGAACACTAATTCTAAGAATTCCAGCATTTCAGTTAAATATGAACAATTTGTTTTAGTACAGTAATTGCATAATTACGGTAAAAATTTTCTTATTAAAAAATAGAATTTTTTAACTATAATAATATCTAAAAAAAATTGTAGACAAAAATTAAACGTTGAAAATTTGCCATCTTAAATAAAAAAAAACCCTGAATTAAACAATATAGATTTGTAAATAAATAATTATAAAATTAATTAATTTTAAAAAAAAAAACAGAAAACCCAATTTTTTAACCAAGATTAATGTAATTAATTTTTTTTTATAGAAAGATTTTACTTCTTATACATAAATCTTGATATAAAAATCTCGAAAAAAAAGTTTTAGTGGATAAAAAGCTCAGATTTCAAAATAAAAATAGTATTTTTCTTTTTTTCACTTTTATTTTATCGCATGAAAAATTTTTTTTTTTGTGGTATTTAAGGATCACATTATTTTAAAAAATAATGAAGGCGAGTGTGTACATAAAAGAGAGAGAAATAAATATAATAATGGGTGGCATAGCTGTGAAGTTGCGTAGGCATTTGGTATACATATTTACCGAGTAGCGCGCGATGAGGTTGTTTCCGCGCCCCTACCCACAGGTCGCCAACGTATAACATGTTTCTAGATGGTTATTCGCGTGTGTATATATGTATCCGTGCACTGGACCCTTTTCACAATATAGTAATACTCCGTGCAACAGAGCGAACTACCCGGATGTCGAGTTGAGAGACCGCGGTGCAAACACACAAACGAATAGAAGGGGTGAAGGAAATCGCAACGACGGCGCGTGGATTGGGCAACTAGCCGTCGGGTTAAATTGAGGCTGTTTTGGGACAAGCTCGAGAGGGGGATATACCCTCTGGATTTCATACTCTCGAGCTTTGTATTACACTTATGCAAGCTCCAATCCGCCAAGTATTACGTTCGATTTGCAAATCAAATATTGGCACGCGTCCCAGATTAACCTCGGTCTACAATTTACCGCCGGAAAAATTCACCCTTTTCATCATTTGTCTTTCAAATTTATCTCTATTATCGTTTTAAATTAGTTGAGTAGTTTATTCTGCCCGAAAAAACATCTACTTCCATAAGAAAATTCATCAGAAATAAAATAATTTGAAAATTTGAGAATTTGAAATTTTTTAGAGCATTGTATAAGCCAATATTTGGATCGAAAAATTTTTTTAACAGACCAAGAGTATTAGATAATTAACTAAAAACAATAAATTCAAAATAATAATGCAGAAAAAATATTTTTTATCCATAAAAAATCAACTAAATAAATTTATAAAAATGATTTTTTTATTGAACTCTTAAATTTACACACAAAAAAAAATTGTGAAACGTTAATTAAAATTTTTTCTAGCATCATAATAGTGCAAATTAGTTGAATAAATAAATTAATAACTTTATTTTTCAGTTATAGATAATTAAAATTCAAGTTAAAGCAGAGATTTGAATTTTTTTTAAGTGATATGCTGAAATCAGTTTTATAAATGATTATTTGGATGAGAAAAAAATTCATAATATACCACATAAGCAGTATTAATGTTAAAAAAAATGATTTTTATCCACCGTTTATATAAAAAAACCGAAATTGCATGAATAAATTTATATTAAATTGTCGAATTTGTAGCAAAAAAAAATTTTTCAACTTGAATTAAATTTTTTTTCATCATCACAATAATGTATATTAGTTGAATGTATTAACAAAATAATTTATTTTTTGATGATTGATGGTTAAAATTTAAGTTTAGGTACAAATTTGAATTTTACGAAAAATAACACGCCAAGATATGTTGAGGTCGCTTTATCCGCTCTGCAAATGAATAATAGAATACTATACAAGAATTTGCTTTTTTCCTCAAAGCTTCAACGTGCACCTGAGCACGTCTAAAACAGCCCTATATTTACAAAGCTACCATCGACAGCCCGGTGGCACTTGTCTTTCTCGTTACACTTCCTTCCTGGTCTGCACTTTTATTTTTTGCCAGAGTCGCGAGTGCGACCCTCTTTATGTTTCTGTCATCAAATATTCTCATGCCTGTCTCTCTACAGTTTTATTATTCTCTTTCGCTCATACTCTCTCAATGCTGATGTGCACGTCACACCGCATTACTTCACGAAATCTCACAACACATAATATCCAATATAGCCATTTAAACTTCTATTACGATATGCGCCATGATGAGAAAAAAATTTTTTATCCGACCATAAAGTCACAAAGTACAAAGAAACTTTGCATAAAGCACGTTTATACTTATACAGACTCTCTTAAGGTTTAGCAGAATGGAAAAAAAATTTTTTTTTTCCTTCTTCAAGATAATACCTTTAGAAGTATGACTTTTAATGAAGGGGAAAACACGTCCGGCCGGAAATACTGTTGACTTGCATCACGTAATCGTTCACATAACCGCACACATATGTTCGCGATGAATGTATATACTACCTATACTTGTAGGTAAAGTGTTGAAATGTATGCGTGGGACTAGAATACAATTGGTGCAGTGCGTATATAAATTCTGTTATACACTGTAGTTGTAAAGTGTTAGAGAGATGAAGGACTAAATTAGTAGTATGAGTATGTATGTGGCCATTTGTACATGTATCTAGTAGAGTTTAGTTAGACTGTGATAATGGACTCGTTTGTCATGGATAGTCTCGAGTAATATCCCACACAACAAAACCAACAATTACACAACCCCTGCAGCACTACTCCAGACGCATTGTTGCATTTAAATTTTAAATGTCCTTTATAAAAAGTATTTACATCATCTAATTAATCGTTCATTTAGCTATTTAAGACTTACAAATTTTGTGCTGCTGCATTTCATGGGAAAAAAGTTCTAGTAAAAACATATAATCAGTTTGTTTATTTAAAAAGAGAAAAAAAAAATGCTTTAAGAAGGTTCAAATTTTTAAATTACATTATTGTAATACGTAAAAACAAAAATGTATAAGGCCAACGTTATTTTTCTGATTTTGAAAAGCCAAAATGACATTTTTGTGATTTTATTTCTTAGTTTTTTGGTAATAACTCTGTAAATAATTGAGATATCGAAAAATACTATAAAAGTAAAATGATTGAGAATTAAATTTTCTATAAAAAATGTCAAGTAAAGTTTTTTGCTATCTTTCTTAGTTTTTGAGATATTTTAGATTAGAGTTTTTGAAAATTTATATTTTTCAAAATATCTCGAAAATAGAGTAGAATTATCGCAAAAATTTATTCGAGATTTTTTGTAGAGAATTTAATTTTCTATCATTTGAGTATAATGATGTTTTTTGCTATCTCGCTTATTTATTGAGTTATCGAATTTTTTTGATGTTGGATTGGATGACGAATTTTGAAATTTCTTTATCCTCGAGTATTGTGTTTTAACTAATTTAACTAATTTTCCATTGTAATTGGAAAATATACCCGTGAAAGACAATAATTTATGTTTGACACTTTGAGAGGTCAAAAATATTTTCAACACGCACACGAAAATATGTTCATCAAAAGTTTTACAACATGTCTACGAGTGACTTATTTGTCAGTATATATAAAAAATAATATACAATCCTGAATTTATGGTCTGACATTGGCCATAGAAACAAGCGAAAAACTGTCCAACCGAAATTTCTGCATCATTATTTACTTCTAGGTTACTAACATACAATACACCCCTGAACGTGGCGTAGTATAGAGCACAAGAGACGAAAATAAATGAGAGTTTCCTTCAGAAGATTTTCCTTCTCAATTTTCTCCTATAATCGGTATATTATTTCATCTCTTGCACAAGCATCTTTTAAAAATGATACAAGATTTCGATAAAATACACATCTTTAATCTTTGAAATCCAAAAACATCATTCTTATAAAAAATCCATTATTACAAAAATTGAGATTATTTTACTCGCTAATATCTCGATGAGGATGCGAGTTTGATAAATTTTATCAAGAATCTTTTTTATAGCCAATAAAATTCTCTACAAAAAAGGTTTCTTGATAAAAATTTCCAATTTCAGTAGTTTATAAGATATTTCGATTAAAAACAACCAGACAATTTTTTATGCACATTTCATTTCAGCTTTAGATACGTGACACTTTATTTTTCTAATATCTTGATAGGTATGCGAGTTACACGATTTTTGTCAAGAACCTTTTTTGTAGTTAATAAAATTATCTGCAAAAAAGATTTCTTAATAAAAATTTATATCTTCAATAGTTTCGAAGATATTTAGGATTTAAAAAATCGAGATAAGTTTTTAAACACGCGATATAGTAATTTTGATTGTTTTTTTGATTTTAAATCAAAAAAATTTGAAAGTATCAAAAAAAAAAAAAAGAATTAAATATAACAAATTAGCAAAAATATTTAAAAAAATTCGCAATATTTTGCAGTTTTTAGTTAAAATCTAAAGAAAAAAGTGTTTTGTTTTTTTTTTTTTTTAAACACCATAGTATTTCCATCTTGAGTAAATTGGAATTCATCAAAACTAATACTCATATTTTCTGATAAAGAAAGAAAAGTCGATTAATGATGCAGATATTTTAAATAAATTATCTGCGATATGCAACATGATCGTATTTGATGATTACCCCTGAACCCCAGTGGTGCCCCAGCTGTTCTTTTCTACCTCTATTCACACTCTGACGATGCGAACCGGTGCTGGGTTATAGTTCTGTATACCTGAGCATCCTACAAACCCGACTGAGCAGTTGATGGTAGGTCCCAGTGGGCCTGTGCATCAGTTCCATCAAAAACTGATGTGTGTAACCTCAACAACATTCAAGATACGTATACCCACACACTGGCAAACCCCGTGTAGCAGTCATTGCCACCCCTCTTGCCAACCCCCTCTTGTGTGTCTACCAAAAAAGGCCGTTCCCTCTCCGTCAACGTTTTTCCTTCGACATTTTGGATCCTCCAGTTAGTCGCACTCGTGTCCTGTTTCAGCTTACACCTTAGAACTTATTTTAGATTTCATTTTTCCTATTTTACACTGTGTACTTGAAATCCACGAGTACATTGTGTAAAAAAATCCTCTGCAGTGTTTAATATTTTGTTTTTTTTTTTTCACTTCCTAGGCGACACTTGTTGCTTTTTGGGGACTTGTGAGGATTTAAGTGAACTTTCAGTTGGTGCAATGAATTATTTTGTGTGACACATGTGTTTAGTTAATGGTTTATTTCATTTGAATGCTTTTGTTCGTGCAATTATCCGGCTTTTTGCCTCTTTTCATGTATAATAAATATTCTAATCGTTTTAATTACCACCTCTGTCCCATTAAATGTCCCGGAAGTTATTCGTAATTGTGTGTATGTGTGTGTAAATTATGTATAGACAAGTATGAAGACGGTTGTTGGGGAATAATAAAGTGATATACTCGTACTAAGGATTATTTTACACATTGCAACGTATATATAAATTGATATAATTACTCTTGGAAAATCATGCAAATGAAACATTTTAATTCATGTGAGTTGGATTTTTATTTTTATTTTTTTTCCTTAACTAATTGACATTTGTTTTTCAATGATTAATTAATAGTGGATACATGGTATATCAACTTTTCTTGAAAATTGATAATTATTAATTAGTCGCTGTTGAAATATATTCAGTTTTTCTCTCCCCTTATATTCACGATTATACGTAAACACGAGGGATAAAATTTACGACCACCAATTAAAATTTAAAATTTTCATGAAAATTCAGTTCTATAGATTTCACCTTGAAAAATTTTTTTCCCCAACATTACATCTGAACTGAAATTTCCAAGTTGAACAAAAAATTGATTTTTTACCTTTTTTTTTTTTGAAAATTCGATAAATTTTAATTTATTTAACATGTAAATCTTATCGGCAATTTCTGATTTTATATTTTTTTCGAATTTTAAATGCTTTAATTTCAATTTTAAGATGTAAAAAATTTTTTTTGTCGAGTTGGCAATGATTGGTGATGGTTAATATATTTTTTAAACGTTAGCAAGCAGGTGCAATTAAAAAACGTTAACTAAAAGAATTAATATGCCATCTGTATAATTAGATACACGAATGTGAATTCATTGGGTTCTAAAATCACCCTAAACCAATAAAACGTTTGCGTTTTCGTCAGGCGTCCGACGGCGCCCCTGAACGCGCATAGCAGCTTTAGGATCCTTATATACTGCCTTTTAAGGAAGGCAGCTGTTCGCGTCTTTTCTCTCTACTACTACTCTCTGTTCCATCCTGTACACGCGGTATATCGCTATCTTGCTTTTTCAAGTTCCGAGACACTATTACTACCACATGCTTGCTATACTTATCGAGTATTTCGCTCTCCTACACGTTACGGAACATCCGAGGATATATATCTATGCTCCAATACCATCAAGACTACTTTGGCACTCTGTATCGTCCTTCGCACCGAATTATCCCGGGTAAATAATCCTCGGACTCTGCCATTTCTTTTCGTAAAGTCGTCGTGTAACTCGGTTTTTTGCTAACTGATTTAATTCCAGGTTTTTTTCATTCAGATTGATTTTTTTTCGGACTCTTTAATCAAGGATCTGACAGGGTTTTTGTCGTATTTTTTGGTTTTTTTTTTTAATCTTCTGGAGGTAAAAGACTGATTTCGATTGAAAGATTGTTAATTTTAGTATTTATTTTGGGTAAAATAGTAGTGATTAAGGAATCAGCTTTTGCACAGGACTATTTCACTCTATTTTCTTCCTAGAAAATTCATATAATATAAATATAGTGATTTAATCGTTATATTTATTAATGAAAAACGATTAAGGGTTTCAATTCAAACTTGGCAAGTTGCTGAACGCTTAACTTTTGCTGATATCTTGATAAGGATGAGAGTTAGATGATTTTTGGCAAGGACCTTTTTTGTAGCTAATAAAATTATCTACAAAAAATGTATTTTGATAAAAATTTCTATATTCAGTAGTTTCGAAGATATTTTGATTTAAAATAGCAAGATTTTTTAAACACACTCTTTTGGCTTTTTAGATTTGTAATATTTGATATTGATAATATCTCGATAATCGCGCGAGTTAGATGAATTTTGCTAAGAAACTTTTTTGTAGCTGGTTAAATTATCTACAAAAAAGGTCTCTTGTGAAAAATTTCTGTTTTCAATTGTATTGAAGATATTTTAATTTACAAAAAACGAAATAATTTTTTGGCTTTAGGCATGTGATATTTTGTCGATAAATTTTTGAATTTGAAAGCATACTCGTGGTTTGGATGATGGTTACAAGAGGTCCTGTCATGTCAGGAAGGATATTTGTATGTATTGATGGCAATTCCAGTCATTTTCCACGTGTGCAGGATACGAAAAAAGACTAATACATAAAACCGTCTTTATATATTCCCTTGCGTGGGTGCACCGATACCTGCAGACCATGAAAAGTCCTCCATTTTCCTCTCCATATCGTTCGACAAATCGAGAGGATATTCCCTGGCGACGTCGATGAATCTTTAGATCTGTGTGTCGCAGCGAAAAATATATTTGAAATCTTGGCTATGCTATTCAGACGCGACATCTGGTGAAAGATGATGAACCCCATTTGATCGTTGACACTGGGATGTATTTTTAAAAATTATAGAATAGTGTAACATAGTGGGGCAAAAGACTGACAATGACAATAGTGCGATTTTTCCTTCGTTTTTTCGTCTGGCTTAGATCAATTCTTTTTTTTTAACTCAGTTGCAGTTTTAAGCAAAGTCGTCTTATTCGTCGCGGATAAGAAGAGACGACGCGCTCACGCCAATTCGTTGGCACGATTGGATTTCTGATTTCCCAGAGGGAATATCCAACGGCTGTCTCCTGCACCGTGGACATTTATTCTTATCCAAATCGGATAATCACATATTCTCTTGCCGTCGTTTACCCAATCCTGATTTTTTATCAACGGTATGGAAACCTGAAATCGACACCCTTTTTACTGCAAATCAGTCTTGCAAAATTTAATTGGTCAATTATTTAATTTTTTCGTTTTCTAAGACCTCAAAACACTTAAAAAAAACCCATAACCCCCTGACCTCGTTTTAAAGGCCATCGCACACCTTAAAAAGAATTAAATTTCCTACAAAAAATTTAGAATAAATTTTTCTTATATTTTGCTTTATTTCCGAGAATAAAAGTTTTAAAAAATCAAAAATTTCTTAAAAAATAAGAAAAATACCAAAAATTTTATTTCACATTTTTTGTAGACAATTTAATTCTCAATCATTTAATTTTAATAACATTTTTTCTTATTTTGCTTATTTATTGAGTTATCATCAAAAAACTAAAAAAAAAAAAAAATCATAAACCAAGAATTTTAATGAAAAAAAAAATTTTTTTTCCCCATAAAATACGAGTTATTATGTCGAATTCAACAAAATAGGTACCTGAGCCATTCAAAATTCCGGTTGGTTTTGACAGTTCCACCTAAAATACGTTTCACATTCAATACAATATTACAATAAAAAAAAAAAATGTGATGAGTAATTCTAGTGCATTGTGAAATGTTAACATAACTGATAAAAACCTTGAATCTAAAAATATTTTATTAATTGTTAGCCCGAGCGTACGCAATCTGTCCTTCAAGTCGTCGTCGTGACAATGAACTTGCTCTGCTGCTGTGATTCAAAAAGAGAGACACTGAGGAGGAGGAGGATCGACTGCTGGAGAAGCGCGAGCGAATAAGAAAAACAAGCGCAAAGAAATAAAAAAAAAAGCGAAAGAGTAATGACACCGCGAGTTGCGAGTTTCATGCTGGTGCGTCGACTTTGGGACAAGGTTAGTGTGCCGGCCGACACACTCGGTTTGGCAACGGCCTGTGAAAAAAAGGCCCAGAGTGGGCGAAAGTATATATTCATGCGTGTGTAACAGAGAAGAAAACCAGACAGAGGGTATTAGAATGAGGCAGAGCCAGTGGAGTGAGACGCGAACAGAGTCAATGATCTGGAATATTTGTGCCTTTTTAGATGCAAAAGAGATGGCATTTTAATACTGTGTATATACGAGGAAGGAGAAAACCGTTAGTTCTCAGTACCAAAGTGATAATTGAAGTTTACCAGCACGGACATTTTTCTAGTCGCTCATCAGGGCGTTGAAATTTATTGCGTGCTGATATATTGGCTTAAAAACTTATTTTATCCCTTAAAAAAAATCCATTGTACTCAAAATTGACTCAACATCACGTTTTCGACAGTTTTTTTCGTTACACTTCGTGTCAAAACTAAAAAACTGTGTCGTTGAAAAAATAAAAATCTTTAAACTGCTGATATCTTGATAGGGATGCGAGTTGGACAAATTTTGTTAAAGACCTTTTTTGTAGCTGATAAAATTCTTTACAAAAACGGTCTCTTGACAAAAATTTGTATATTCAGTAGTTTTGAAGATAATTTGATTTAAAACAGCAAGATTTTTTAAACACTCTCTTTTGGCTTTTCAAATTCGCAATATTGGATATTTGATAATATCTTGATAAGAACGCGAGTTGGATGAATTTTACTATGAACATTTTTTGTAGCTGATAAAATTCTCTATAAAAAAGGTTTCTTAAGAAAAATTTCTATCTTCAATAGTTTGGAAGATATTTTGATTTAAAATCGGGAATGTAGCAATTCTTTTTGTTTAATTTGTGCTGAAAAATTCTGAAAATGTTAGAAAATCAAATAAATACAACAAATATTTTGAAAAATTACTTCATTCTTTGCTGATTTTAGTGCAAGAAAAAATTTAATCAGGCAAAATTTAACGAAAAAAATTTGTTTCAAACAAAAAGCAGTTTAAATATGAGCATATTTTCGTTTTTTTATTTTGAAATCTAGTACACATATTTACTGAGAAACTATCTGATGTGAGGAAATGGACAATGTGTGAAGGAATTCCAACGAGTTAATGACGCTCAACTCTCCCCGGCACTGTCATCATTATCAGACACCTGATGGACTGACTTTTCCAGCTACATGTAATGGTCGTGTACTCGATGATAATCGCGGTTGCTAGTCGTTGATGCTGTCTTGTCTGTGCGCATTATGTCCTTTGATGGCCACTGCTGATGGCGCTGCAAGTTTTTGCATTTTGTATAAGATAATCTGATGGAGTAGTGGGGAAAAAAAAAATTCCGGTGTTTTCAGGGCAATGTGATTCGCGTGCAAATAGATGATAGCTATGATAGAATCAGCATCAAGCACTTTAAAAAGGTTTTGACTATTAACCTATGTAAGACTTCGTGGAATATTTAAATTTTATTCTTAATGACCAGTTCTCACGCAAACCTTCTTCACGCGGTACTTTTTTTTCTTTTTTTTATCTTGCAACACCATTTTCATTTTTGTCACCTCGTCAAAAGGTGAAATCTTGTCGCTAGATAGTTTTAATTTTTTTAATTATTATAGAGAATTTTTGTTTTGAAAAATTTTTTTAAACCGATTAATTCAAAAGTATTTCGATGACTTTAAACTGAAAAAATTGTGTTTTATTCACTTGGCAGAATTTTTTTGTTATACAAAAATTGCGAAAATTTTTAACTACTGCATTCCTGAGAACGTCTAAACTGTCCAAAAACTCGGGGAGAACTGACAGTTTTCGTGGGGAAAGTCCAGTGAGCCCGGCTCAATTGTTTTTCGATATTTCTGACGTGTGCTGATATCAGTAAAAATCAGTACTGTCGACGTTTCGACCACGTTAGTCAATTCTTCCCGGGTTTTCGATGAATGCAGACGTGTCAAGGCACACAGTGAGTTAAACATTTTACACATAATTATTTTTATGCAAATTATTCGCTGTTTAGTTCGTTATTTAAATAAATTCATCATATATCGATATGAAAATGTAAAAAATCCGGTGGAGACCGCCTAATTCTTCGGTGAAATCGACGTATTTTCGAGTGAAAATCACCCACTTTTCGGTGCAAATCGCATGATTTTTCGATGCAAACATCGTCTTTTTCCATAGAAACGGCATTTTTTTCGATGCAAGCAGCGTTATTTCACTTGAATGTTACTCAGAAATATGTGTGAATGTTATAAAAAAATTAGTTAAATGGCAATGAGCAAAAATTTTGACTCACCGCACTCCTGGAGACGTCCGCACTGACCAAAAACCCGGGAAGAACTGACAAATACCGTGGGAAAGTCCGATAAACCGAGCTCTATCGATAATTTTTAATTGCTTTTTGATATCTCTGACGTGTACTGATAAGCAGGCACTGAAAAATCAATACCACGTCACCAGTTCTTCCCGGGCTTTCGTCGAGTGCAGACGTGTCACGGCGCACAGTGAGTTAAAATTTTTTAATATTACTATTTTCCTTAAATTTTGCACATCCCTCATTCAAATAGTTTATTTATTAAATGATACATTTCGCAGATTTTCACGCCACGAATTTATTGTCGTTTTTATCTACCAATTTTTGAGATTTCCTGGACAAAAGAGATAATAATTGAATTTTCCGAGACGATAAATGAGTTTGTCGACCGATAACTTTTTTTCGGGTGTTTATTAAATTCTATATCCAACGAGTCCTATACTGACAGTTTGACACCAGTTATACGCCTATTGACCTTTATTGTCAATAGCAATAATTCTCGGATTTTTGCCGTCTATGAAAATTCATTTTGCGTCGATTCCCGTGAGAGTTGCATCAGTTGCGCGCAGGCAATATAGTCACTATAATAGTCTGATGTATAGAATTGTGTTTTGCTTTCTCAGAAATTCCCTCTTCATTTAGCTCTTCATACACATTGTGCACGTACACACACGTGTTTCTACAACACCCGCGGCTTCTCGTGGACCAAAGTTTTTTTTTCCAACATCATACAAAACAGGTTTACACGGATTCACGCAAATACAGTTACACGTTAGCTATACACAACAGGTTACACGCCTATTCTCGCCCACGGATTTGCATTTTGTTATGTGTATAGTAGAGGCATGTGGGTGTAGAACGTATCCGATGTCCATTCTCTTTCGTATTCGCGCAATAATAATGCGCGTTGAATTATTATTTGCGCCGTTGTGTGCCGTCAGATGTTCCAGACGATCATTGCGAGTGTAGTAACGGTGATTCGCCGAAAGTGAGATCGAATTTTAAAGCCGTAGGAGCACTTTCATTGCTGCACGACATCGCGCGGTGGAAAAAATTTTTTTTATTGTGAGAAATAAATTGTTTCAAGGTGTTTTAGTCACTTGATATTTTGTATTACTCCTGTTTTCCGGCTTTTGTAACTCAACTCGTCGACTCGCGATGTTTTACATTTGGATGCGCGTTTGTTTTGCAAAAACACCACCCGGTACATCCGTCATCGATTTTCAATGCACCGCACGTGCTTGGCCGCGCATATAAGGGAGCGGAAAGGGGTTTACGCATGAGACGCTCGCGCACACTCTCGTACAAATATCTACCCTATATCGTCGCCGCGGCGGCCGCCTCATGCACACAGAGGAAATGCATTCCGTTATGCCGCTCGATCAATCTGCTGACACGCGAATCAGCCTTGCTACGCTCGTCCATTGGTCATGATGATTATTTTGATTGTCAGATGCACGGCTGTCTCATCAGTTAAATGAGTATACTGTCCTATAGATTATTTTATTATTATTACTTAAAATTTATTTATTGGAAAAATTTTTCTATTGGAAAAACTGTTTTTTTACAATTCTAATTACTTTTTTGTCATTTATGATTTTTTGAAAGATTCTGAGGGGTCTAAAAAAAAATTTCAAGTTCAATTTTTAACTAAATCAAGTGTCTAAAGTCACAAGGGTATATATAAAAAATTACTTGCTAGTTTAAATTAAAATATCTCTAAAACTACTGAAGATGAAAATATTTCTCAAGAGACCATTTTTGTAGAGAATTTTATAAGCTACAAAAAAGGTCCTTAAGAAAATTTGTCTAACTTGCACCCTTATCAAGATATTAGCAAGTAAAAAGGTCTCCAATTTCTATAGTGACACGCCCTTTTGATTTTAGACACGTGATTTAAAAATCTTAAGATTAAGTATCAAAACAAATAAACTAATTCTTTTTTGTATTCTAAACCCTGTTGTATAACTGTGTAATAATTTACCAAGTATTAATAATTGATTAAAAAAAAATTTTTTTAAGATTAATAAGAACCGTCATTGGTCAATCATAAAAAAATGTGGAATTTTTTTTTTTTTCGGAGGTTAGAAATTGTTCTCACATTAGTTCGACACTAGAAAATTAATTCAACACCACGCGCACGACCACCCCGTGAGATTTTACGATTATAACTGGCAATTATACTTTATTTATATGGCTCGTATACCCTCGGAGCGATAGAGGAAGCAAAATAGCAATGCACAGCGAGACTAAATATCGAGTCATGCAGCACACGGTATCGAATTAATATGCATTTCCAATATGTTTTACTGTACGTGAACAAAAACACATACATTAGCCATTGAACATGGCACATACTGTATAAATATTGAGGCCCCGATAATTCACGATAAATGACCATGAGAAATTTGAAAGGAAAAAAAAATTTTTCTCACCACGCGCAAGCCCCACTGCGCGACTCTCCCTTTCGCTTCCCCATTTTTTCGACTGCGTGATGTCGTGAGGACAATGTGTCGCCCAAGAAACTTAATCCAATATGTAGGTGATCCTTAACCCCCAGGATCCATCAGCAACGCGCGACGCCCTCGATTTCGTGCAGGGGTATTTTTTACGTGCGAAACCCCGCCACTCATGATTGGCAGTCCCTCTAAACGTCTTTTCAACTATAAAAGACCCGCGCGCCGCAATGTTAGAAAATTCCGTGCACATTATTATCCTTGGCAGAGTGTGCGACAATCATCCGACCGCGCCCTCTCTCACTTTGTGTTACTTTCCGGATCCTGATGGTGCATTTGGCCAGAGGGAAGGACGGAAACTAGCTGAGTATGACGTATAAATAATTAATCCTCATTTTCCAAGAAAATGCGATACTAAATATCACAATTTTGTTATTTAAGCTGATAATGAAAAATCAAATTTTCTCTGTCTTTTGAGGATTTCTCAGAATCTTTTTAAAAAATCAATATGAACAGGGAAGCCATTGGAGTTATTGAAAATCTTGGTTTTTTAAAAAAAGACATTTTTTCGAAAGCTTTGACCGTTTGAAAAACAAAGAAAAAATTTTTTTTTCAATGTTACAGACCAAAATTTTGAATTTAAGGTTATTCAATAAAAAATTAAACTTTTCATATATTTTTTAAAACTTTTTGATGAAAAAAATCTTTCAGTTGCCGAAAAAAAAATTTTCTGGATTTGAAAAGACAATTTTGTTATTAAAAAAATTTTTTTTACCATTTGTCAATTTTTTACAGCATATCGGATGATTTATTGAATTATTAAATAAATTTTAATGATAAATCTAATTTTTGGAGGATATAAATATCAGTTAAATGAAATTCTCTTGCCGGATAATCATTTTGAAAAGAAAAAAAAATCAAACTAACAAAAAAACCTTTAAGATGCCAAAAAAATTTTTTTTTCGGAATGAAACAGCCTCCTTAAGATTTATTTTGACAATCGAAGAGAAGGAACAATTTTTTTTCATATTAAAACAATTTTTTTTTAATTTGTCAAAGCATATGTTAAAAATTTTTAAACGAAATCTGATGATTTATTGAATGAATATTAATGAGAAATGTAATTTTTTGGAGGGTATGAATATCACTAAAATGAAGTTCTCTTGCCGGATAGTCGTTTTTGGGTGTAGGCAGGATGAAGAAAGAGGATGGGCGGGAGAGAGAGAGAAATCACGTAATTCCCAGACGGATCGAACGGCGGGCCATCAGCCACCCTTGCGTGAACCCGAGGGTTGGCAACCCCTTTTGTGTCGGCAGCGCACAATTTTCGGGGCTGAACCTGAAGACGAAGACGTATCCGCATCAGTTATATATATACAGGCTGTGTGTTACGTATATAAGTTATATGTTATGCATATATATAGGCGTATAGAAACGAGCGAGAGATAAAGCAGCTGCCATTCCTGCGTGTTTTCGTGACCGAGACGTGGTGACTGCTGAGTGTAGGTCAGTTATGGCCGACATGGAGAGAGAAATATTCTTTAATTGTCGCCTTTCAGTAATGAATACCATGCGCAATGCTCAAAATCCGCGCAATGACGTCCTCCCAAGTTACTCCAACCCCCAACTTTGCAATTACACTGGTATTACGAAAATTGATAGTAAATCAATCGCTCTAACTCGTATTACGGCGGATATTACTCGAAATATCGCGTTCAATCATGAATATTTGACTAATTTTTATGTTCTAATAATTAAACGATCACAATTCGAAATATTCGATTGAAAAAATTGAGATAAAATAGTTTTTTTTTTTCAGAAAAAAACTTTTGACTTTTAATAACAATAGAATGTTATTTTTTGAAGAATAATTTTTTATTTATTTATAGTCAAAGATGTTTAGAAAAATTTTTAACAAGAAAATCGTAAAGAAAGAGGATTTAAATCAGATTTTTTTTTCGAAGAATTTTTTGTTAAAAAATAATCAATAGCTATTTTTCATAATTTTTTAGTTGGATATACCTACTCGTTGTTTTTTTATTGGAAATAAACATTTACCCGGAGGTATTTTGACGATTAAACAATTTTTTTTTAACTCTGATTCATTTATTTTTTATATAAAAAAATATAGTAAAATAAAATATAAACGATTGCGAAATATCAGTGGAAATATTTTAAAAAATTGTATAAAAAAAAAAAAATTTATGGGTCCATTAAGTCCATTAATCGTAAAAAAACATTGAAAAATTTTTTTGACAGCTGATAAGCTCCGAAAAAATCTAGTTACAAGAGGGGACGATTTTTCGTGTCAATATAGCTGTGACGTCACTTCCAAGGAGAGAATTTTTTGCCGGGTAAACCAATCACAAATAACCACGACGTGATTATGCAAATCCAGTCACGCCCTCTCTGCCCAGGTTATTTTTTATAACTTTAAAATTGAAAACGTGACCAGTCGTTTGTTTAACACGAGTGCAAACGTGTTCAATTTTGTCTTTTTATTTTGCCCAATATCTTAAAGCAATTTTTTTTTATTTTCTAAATTAACTACTCACTAAAACTTTATCGAAGTTGATATCAATTAAAAAGCAATAAAAAAATACTCTGTGTTGATGGGCGACAATTAATTTTAAAAAATTATTTTTATATTGAATTGTTTGAAAAAATGTGGATCCGAATGTTTGTGGACAATTTTGGACGTTCATTTTCAATGAGTAATTTTAAAAAATAGTGATTTATCGCGCTCGTTCGATTTTTCCTTGCGCTGGGATTTGTCAACGGGATTTTTAGCGTGTTACGATAGCAGTATCACGAAAGCTTCAAGGATTACTATTTTCGAGTCATCCTAAAACTCCCCTTTACTTTCTCGGCCTGTTCGAGTACTGAAAAATTTAGTGAAATTGATGGCAGTCGAAGTGTATATACTCTTGAAGATCGAGGCTGCAATCGCTTTTTCTGTACAAAAGCGTCACGCAACAGAGGGAGAGAAAAATAAAACCCATTTCCCTCAGCTGGCTGAGGGTTGACCGGCCTGAGAGTCGCGCGTTCAACGATTGGAACACACAGAGGGTGAACAAAACCGAGGCAAAAAATATAAAATTCTCCCTAAATTTTTCCCCAATTTAATATTTCTACTGATGCACTGAAGAAAAAATTTTATTCATCAATCAAAAGTTACTTTTCACATTTTATACAATTTGTTTTTATTTTATCGTTTCATTAGTCGCATTTTCAATTGTATGTCGTTCGCACGGGCCAGGTATAAATGGGCGATATTAGGCGAGAAGAAGAAAAAAACCATTTGCAAAAATATATATGGGCTTAGGGAGGGTGGTCTGACGTCAGATCATGACGTAAAGTCTCGTGGGTTCCCTTGCAGGCGAAATTAGGGGCTCAGTTGGCGCATTTCTGAGGGGTGAAAATGCCTCAACTCGCCGGGTGTGAAGTAATTTCTGTGTTTAATATGTACAATAGACATATTGCAAGACTAATTCGCAAAAATAAAAGAAATTTTTTTGCTGCAATCAAATCTATAGAGAAAATTTATTTAAAAAAAAATAATTAATTGGCACATAATAATTTATTTCGCACATTTTATTGAAAAATTAAAGTGATGTTTGTAAGAAAATGTCTACAACATACCTAGGATGAGTTTTCGAATATTTTGTTTGAGGTGAAAAAAATTTTTGAAGGGGTATAGTAATTTTGGTTTTTTGCGGATAACTCGATTAATACGTAAACTATCGAAAAATGTCATGACACTTAAATTATTGGGGATGAAATTTCCTATAAAAACATTAACATTAATTTTTGAAATGTCTGTTAGTTTTCGAGATATTGTGGTTTATTTAAAATTTTTATTTTTTGAAATATCTCGAAAACAGAGCAAAATATAGAAAAAAATTTATTCTTTATTTTTTTTTTTTAGAAAATAAAATTTCTAATCATTTTACTCTAATAACATTTTTTGTTATCTCGCTTAGTTGCCGAGTTATCAGTTAAAAAAAAAACAACAACAAAAACTACGATATATCAACAGCTTTCCAAATAGAACAAAAAGAAATTTTTTCATAAGTCTGTTACTTTTTTTGGACTTATGAGCCTGAGGAAGAATTTATATAGTGTCATGCTTTTGAAAATGTGTTGTTGGATGATTAGAAACTGGAAAATGGGCAGTTAGTCTATAGATACCAGTTTGAAAAAGTGGTAAAGCATGACATTGGGGAGAGTCGAGGGTCTATATTTACTGGAGAAATAATACCTCGAAAATGTCCAGATATTCACAACACGGAAATACTCTTTATGCCCTGCCTTCCTTTATTTCAATTTAAGGCAGTTGTAGCGCTACAGTCCTAGTCACAACTTCCGTCTCAACTCGAGCGTCCTCGACCGTATTAGTTACGTAGACATTCGGGCAAACTTTTTGGCTCCGACCGTCGCGAATTCGGTGTGCGCGCAGGTCTAGCGTCTAACCCTGATGCACTCCGCGGGAATATATCTTAGAAATCATCTGCAACATTTTCATAACATGAAAAAAAAAAATTGTTTTCTAAAATAAAGTAAAAAACTTGAAGACGGTTCTATACTTAGATTGAATTATTTTCCCCGATGGCTTATCGAAAAATTCTTGCAACATGTATTAAAAATTTTTGTCATTTACTTCACTCCTCCTCAGAATGCGTACACCCATTAAAAATCCATTGAATTGAACAGTCACCTTCCGAAAAAAATATTTTAATGCCTCGGGCAATGCGATAGCAGGCAGTCACTGATAAATTTTGTGAAAAAACAACAGTTGTTCAGTGCTATTTTATTTATGAGTGCAGGCGTGTCGTGGATCATCGCAGTGAGTGAAAAAATTTTCAACCGATCTTTTCAAGTTCTTTACTACCCAAAACTTCACTCTCCCCAATAACATAAAATAAACAAGCCAGAAAAAGTACCCTAAACATCATTTCCCAGTTATCTAAACACATAACAACTTGTAAAAAATTCTTCTAACCCCAGGATCCTAATTCCAGCCATTAGAACACGTCAGTCTGCTCTTTGAGCAACTAATTTGATCATTTGTTAGTTGGATATCGATTTAATATTAAATTCAGATCAAAATTTACCTCTGCAAACTTGTGCGAGGACCATTTGCGATGAATTACAAGTAGTATTTGCGGTTAAAATGGCCGCGAGATACAAAATGGAACTTGGAGATATTTTGGTGAAGGTGGATTTTCACTGGGCGACGTCGAGGAGCGACGAAAAGCAAAGGCGCCGTGTGAAGAAGAAGAAATATCGCGACATGGCACGCTTGGAGTGTATAAAAACCCGTACCCTAATACACCAACTGCACATATTTCGAGTTGAACGATGAAACTAACTAGCCAGAGAGCGAACAAAAGTGAGAGCGAGGGAGTTGTAAACACTCGGAGGATTGCGAGTAGAGACGAGGTCACGATTAACACTTTATACCCACACAAAACCAGGTCTCGCAACAACTGACGTGCGCGTCGCTGACGATGGCGCCACCTGCAAGGTCTCATGCTGCGATTTCGCGTGTTATTTTTGACCTTCCGTCAAAACCAGTGAGAGATTGCGTCCATCACTTGAAACCCGTGTCGACGGGAATTTCTATTTTTTTTTTTTCGTCTGCGTCGTTCGAAACCAATATGTACAGTCGGTTCAATAGTTTCAACAGGCTTGTAAACATCGACGTTTTAAGGGTATTTCTGTATTTAGTTATTAACATGTCATTAATATCAATTCTATTTTGATGCTGTGGAAGTGGAGAAATAGGGAATTATTTTCGTTTTTGCCATGTAACTCGAAAAATATTAGTCGGAGAGAAAAAAGTTTGAAATAAAATTAGTTTAGCTTGAAATTATCTATAAAAAAAGTTCTTATAATTTTTTTGATAGGTCTAGTAGTTTAGGCTCTAGCGCGGTTCAAAGTTTGTATAATTCAGTCGCAGCTATAACGCGTGGCGCATGAGCTTTGAGTCTCGCTAATGCCTAAACTATGAAGATTATCGAAAAAATGTGAAGACTTTTTTTGTAGGAAATTAAAAACAAAACATATTTTATTTCAAACTTTTTTCTCTCCAACTTTTATTTTTCAAGTTACAAGTGAAAAACAAAAATTTCTTTTTTGTTTGATAAAAAGAAATTTTTGTTTTTCAAAAAATTTTTTTTTTTGTATTCTACTGCAACAATAATTAAATGAATGTTTATTTTTAAAACTATAGTTTGTCAGACAGTCTGTTAGGACTATATGATATGCGAGGACTTTCTGTTTTTTTTTTTTTTTATCTCGATGAGAGAATTATTTTATGATGTAAAATTTCAAAGATGTGAAAAAACCAATACATCGAGTGAAAAAGTATTGTGTGAGGGTCTAGCGCGATGTGTAAATGTAGTTTCCACGAATCCAACGCATCGTAATCTTGATTGTGAGTTCAGTGATCCCAACTCGGTCGTGGCCATGGGCGAGAATTATGCGTGATAGCGATGTAACCTATCGATTCTCTCGAGTGTTATGCTTAGTTGGTCTTTGCATGCTATGCCAATGAGTTGTCCGTTGATTTTTATTTTGTTTTTTTAAGCTTCAATTTTCTGGATGGCGTGACTAGGATCATTTACTTTTATTTTATTTATCTGCGCCAGGTATCACGACGATCGTAAATTTCTGTACACGCCTTTTGCATTTTTGCCACGATTGAGAGATTAATTATCGTGAATTTATTCATATGTGCGGGCAAATGAACTTGGTATAATTCTTGCTTTTGGATTAATAAGTAGTTAATTTAATAGAAAAATTGAAAAACTCATTGGCCCCAATTCTGATATACCTAACGACGCGACTGCGTTGCGTGTGCACGTCTTGACCTTTCGCACACTCGTTGGATATGCGCCGGCGCGCTCCTAGTGCTATTTTCCTCCTTTTCACCCCCCTTTTCCACGGATGTAATAAAGTTTTCAACTGTTGGCCAATACTGCATCTCGTCAAATGCACCGTTTGGCGTGTGGCATGTGTGCAGGTCTCCTCTTTTCACCCTATAGCCGCTCCCTTTAGTTTCAGTCTCTTCTCTCTTCGTTTATGTAGTTTAACGCTCGTATGAGTTAATACGTGATTACTCACGTTGATTGGTCATTAAAACTCGAGATGACAGTTTTGAACTTGGGTCTGTGTGTTGATGACATCCGCATGCCTGTCGGAAATTTGATTTTGGCTGTGCGAAAAATTGTTTTTATTTAAAATTTGTTTCTAGTTGAAATTTGATGGTTGAAATTTCGATTAATAAGGGTTTATAAATGTTTTTTTTTTTTATATGGGAGTTTTTCAAACGAATTTTTGTAATTTGAAAAATTGATGACATTGATTTTAGAGTTTTTTATTTAATATTTAGTCATTTGCTGTCATTAAGTTTTCATAAAAACTAGATAAGAATATTAAATAATAGGATAAATCCATTAAACAATTTTTTTTCTAGTAGTATTTTTATTTATTTTTTAATTTTTGTAATTTCTTCATGTTGAAAAAATATATCCAACTAATTCAACTAATTTGATGCTACAAAATCCATGATAAAAATGGATTAGTTGGATATTTTCAAGTTTTTTTTTTTTGTTAAAAAATAAAAATTGTAATGAACCATATGGATAAAGGTAGCGAAAAAAAACTGAATATTTTTTTTATTAAAAAAAAAAAAAAAAAACATACTTCATCATGTTTTAAAAGGTTTCTAAAAACAATCAGCCCGATATAAGCATTTTTTTAGAGGTTACTCACGATCAATTTTTAATTAATCAATCGTCAGATTATCCAGATTATATTTAAAAGCGCGTTTATATACCTACCTGATCAATTTTTTAAGAAGAAAAAAAATTTAGTATATTTTTGGAGAGTAAATTGTAGGATATATGCTGGAATCAAAGTATATAGAGTGGAATTTATAGCAGAGAATAAATATTTTGAAGATTGCAATCTAAAATTTTGTGTTGGAAGAGGCTGCAGGCGCCACTGAATGACTGCCGGAGTGCCTGAAGGATGCAAGGGCAGGCCAATTGCCAATGTCTGGCCCTGTAATTAGGTTTGCGTTGTCGGTAATATCATTACTCGGTAAGCATGCAATTTCCCCGGTCCGTTTAGGATTTCTGCTGCAGGCAAACTGCAGGCAAAAGGGGTTTTAGCGGTTCTCCGAGAATTAACGGGTACTTTGAGCCGCGCGAAAGGCACCTGAAGGACGCGCCCTGATATCTTCTATTGATAAAAACATTCTGGCAATTGTTAAAATAATTTTTGTACACAAAAAAAAATACTGACCTGTTGATTTTTATGATTGCAGCGGTGTGGCCGTGTCTTGCGGAGAGTGCAGCAGCTCTGGAACAAGCGACATAACCGAGCCAGGCTCGCCCTGCAGCACTAGCAGCGACGAGGGAGTCGCAATCCGGGGTACAGCGCCGAGTCCACTGCCGTCGCTGCCCAAACTGGCGCCTTCCACACCGCCCGCACCCAATGGGACCAGGCCCCAGTGGCCCTGGACCCCGCCACTAGCTGCCACCGCGTGCTCAACTTACAAACAAATCAACGGCGAACCTGAAGCTGGCACTCTGCCAAAAGCTGGCGCTGCCGATCCCACTGTCAGAAGTGGAAAAATATCTGGAAAACTTCAAACACATCATCACGAATCACAGGGCAAGATTACGGAGTACTTCAAGACACAAATTAAACCACAATTGCCCAAGGTTCGTATTTCATCTCCACTATTCTATTTTATCTCCTTCAAACACAGACATTTAGGCAGGTATAGATATTTGAAAATAGTTCATTTTTTTACACATTTTTTTTTTTTTTCAAATATAACATATTTCGGAAATGAGAGCTCTCATGGAAAAAACTTTATACAAAATTTATATTTTTGTATGTATTAAAAGTATTTATAAAATAATAGAATTTTTTATACAAAAAATATATTTCAATTACATAATTTTAATGTAAGAATAATACATATATTTTGTAAATATTTTTTGTCCTTTTTTCCGTGCGGGAGATTTCATGCAAGGAAATGTCTTGCATAGTTATCGGGAAATTGAAAGGTGGAAATGGCTTAGATTTCTCGATAGTCAAGATGGAATCGTCATTCCTAGCTTGCTTGTCCGACTAAAAATATTTCCGGTACTCTGGGATAAATTTTCCCAAGTAGAAATCTGTCTTTAATAATTTATAAAATAAATTATTTGCATAAGGAGTGTGCAAAACTTGTAAAAATGGTAATATATAGAAAATTTTTAACGCACTGTGCGCCTTGACACGTCTGCACTTGTCGAAAGCTCAGGAAGAACTGGTGACGTGGTCGACAGTATTGATTTTTCAGTGCCTGATATTTATTAGTACGCGCCGAGATATGAAAAAGCAATTAAAAATTATCTTTCCTACGAAAACTGTCAGTTCTTCCCAAATTTTCGACCAGTGCTAACGTCTCCACGAGTACAGTAAATAAAATTTTTTTACGTATTTGCTAATTTCTGCATAGCATGAAAAAACACCTCCAAATAAAATTCAAGTGAAATCCGCTGCTGGTATCGAATTAAATCGAAAAATCACCTCAAGGTTAGAGAAACAATATCGCTTTGCACACAGAATATGCTAAACCTCCTTTCGGCTGACTTAATGCAGGTTATTCTACTCAAAAAATCAAAAAGTAGTCAAAAATTCCACATAAACTGCAGTTCCTGTTTCTAAAAAAATTTTTTTTAATATATAAATATTTATTCGACTAACTCTTCACTTAGTTAGACATGAAAATAACGAATTTTTCTGATTTCAGGCGAAAAAACCAGAGATGTCAGTGCTCGTAGCGAAAAGTTCGCCCGAATTCCGCCGGCCACCGACGGTGCAGCGCAACAAGGGCGGCCTAGCAAAGTACCTGGGTGGCACGACACCAAATGATCGATTGAACCACGACTGGGACGTGCGAACGATCGCAATATCGCCGCCGCCACTGAAGAAACTGACAATAGCATCGTCGCCACGAGTGAGCGTGGCAAAATTGGACAAGATACTCGTGGGTACAACGGCGTTGCCAGGCCTGCCGATTCCCAGTGATGTCCTCTCCAGTATTCCCCCCTTCAAGATCTCCTCGCTGAGGTTGACGAGTGAGGCGAGTCCGAAAGCCAGTGGAACATCGCCGCCACCAACGCCCACGCCCGAGGTTTTTGACAAAGCCACGGCAAAACCCATCGTCAACGAGAACAACAACATCACCAACCCCACGATTCAACTCAACTCCAGCTGGATGTCCGACCACATGACCCTGGAACGCAAGGAAGCTCCTGCGCCGCGCGAGGACGAGGATGACGACGAGGACGAGGAGGAAGACTCGTCGAGGAGCAGCGAATTCAAGCCGTCCATCTCGCCTATTCTCTCGGCGCCCACGACCATTCGTTTCCCCGCGAGAGCACCCGCGAAAAACGGAGCACGTGCCACTGACAGTGGTGTCTGTCGGTGGGACAAGTGTGACGCCGATTTCGAGTGCAGTGGTGCTTTACTTGAACACTTACAGGTGAGAATAAAATAAAATTTTTTACTCTCTCGATTTTAAAGTGGAAAAAATCTATTTTTTCGCAATTTCTAGACAGCAAACAATGAATTCTTTTGCATTGGACTTGAAAATGTTTTTTAGTGCACATTTTAAGTTCGGGAAAAAAAATTTTCAACTGTTTATAGCACTATTTTATCTTTAATAATTTTAAAATCATGCTTAATTGCTTAATTGCTGATAGCTGGATAAGGATGCAAGTTAGATGGATTTTAGTTAAGATCTTTTTTGTAGCTGATGAAATTTCCTATAAAAAAGGTCTCTTGATAAAAATTTATATCTTCAGTAGTTTTAAAGATATTTTGATTTAACAGTCCAATAATTAATGATGAATGAGTGTACTATTGAAAAGTTAAAAATATTTTACATGCTCATATCCTTGATAAGGATAAGAGATAGGCAAATTTTGTTAAGGACCTATTTTGTAGCTAATAAAATTCTCTACAAAAAAGGTATCGTGAAAAAAATCTATATCTTCAATAATTTTGAAGATATTGAAGATATTATAATTTACAAAAACAAGAGAATTTTTCGTATACGCTGTTTTTGACTTTAGAGGTGTTCTAGAATGTTTTTGCTTTTATTTTCTTATTAGAATGAAAAAAAAAAAACAGTTATGATTGTCGCAGAAAATTGTTTCACGTTTGAAAAACAAATTTTTTAATGCTTCAAATGTAGACAAATAATTTTTTTCCGGCTGAAAAAACCGCAATTTTTCCGTCCTACTCATTCAAACAACTAATTTAAAGGGTAACGTGTTTAAATGACCTTATTTTCTGCTTCAGGCGGCGCACATCAACAGTCAAACGGGCGAAAATTTCGTCTGCCACTGGCAGGGATGTAAAGTCCAAGGCAGAGCATCGTGCTCGCGACGCTGGCTCGAGAGGCATGTGCTCTTCCACGGCGGCAATAAGCCCTTCAGATGTATCGTCGACGGCTGCGGCAGTAGATTTAGCTCACAGGTATAATTCGTATTTATGTATCTCCAGCGAACGTGACGTGACGAGACGTTTTGACGGTTGCGGGTGTTGTCTGCAGTGAGTCCAAGCAAAGTCTTCTTCAGTAAGTCCCTCCGTAGAGTTGCTGGTAAATTTTTTCATCGACTCCCAGTGCTCCAGGTATAAAATTAAGCACGCTGGAGACGTCAATGACTGAAGATTTTAACGGAGGTCGTGTTTTTCGTACGATTACGGCTTTAAATAGCCGAAAAAAATTATTTTTCATCGATTGTTATCTGTGTTGATTGTTGTTTCTTCGTAATCTACATGTTTCTAATCAAATTGTCTGATGTAAAATGGATTTTTCATTGATGAGAGCACTACTTCCGGTAGAGCTTCTCTCATTTTTGACATCTTCATGTGTCACAGCACATTCAAATGTACTTGGTCGACAAAATTTGTGTCGTATAAATTTTTTATCTGTTGTCATTGTTAAGCTAGATATCCTGGAAGGTGTTTGTAAGTCTGTTGCCTTATCGTTTCACGTTTAAAAGCTGCTAGAAGAGGAATTTTTCAAATCTTTACGTTCCTTAGATCCATAAAATTCGTTAATTCGTACTGACCACTATCAGGAAATATTTTTTTCTGGTAGAAATTCATCTGTCAAATAAAGTGTAGGCTTGAAAAAATTGTTTTTAGTGCTAAAAAAAACTAAAAATCAATGACAGATTGATTTTTTTTAAGGTTTATCGACGAGTAGAATTCAATTGTCTGCTTTAAAATGGTCACAAGGTTCATCAGTGTTAAACTGACTTGAAATAAATTTTATTAGAAATTAAAGGCATATCAAGTTGGTGTTTCCAGCGACAGCCAAATCTCTTTTGCCGTTTTATCATGTTGTTGAAAATAATTTTAAATGTTTTGTAAAAACATGTTTGTTGAATTGATGGTTTCGATCGATGTTTTGTCATTGCAATGCAATGAGTGACTGTGCATACGGACGAGGCTCTCCTGGATGCACCACAATTTCTTAATCTAATTTAACTTTTATTTTTAATTACAGATAGCCCTGGAAAGACACGTTAATAATCACTTCAATCAACCGGAGACGAGTAGTAGCAGTACGAAGCGAAGTTGCGAAAATGGGGGAAAGTTGGTGCGTAGAAATGGGAAAAAGTTGAGATACAGGCGGCAGCCATGGTCAGGTAAAGTTGAATTATTTTTTTAAAAGCAAATTTGAGAAGGTACAAATACTCGTGAAAATTTCTTCATCGTGATTCCATTTTTCGTGATTTTTTTTTTGGCGATAATTCAGTCTATAAGGAATATAATGGAAAATATTATTAAAACTAAAAGATCCAGCATTAAATTTCCTACAAAAAACATTTAGAAAATTTTTCTCTTTCTTTCCTAGTTTTTAAAAAATTAGCGGTTTTTTAAAATGTATATTTTTTTAAATATCTGGAAAACTACGCAAAATATAAAAAAAAATTATTCTATGTTTTTTGTAGGTAATTAAATTCTCGATTTTTCAACTCTTATGATGTTTTTTGTTATTTTAATTATTTACTGAGTTATCGACAAAAATACTAAAAAAACTTCATAAAAAATCCAAAATATCCAAGATTTTAATTCATTGTCACTCAAATATCATAATAAAAAAATTTATCTGTTGTTAAAATACCGAGAAAATATCAGTCTTTAAATACCGAAATTTTTGAGTACTCATTGTACCTTCTATAAATGCTTAAATTAATTAAAAAAATACATCCATACATTATCTAACCCTTTTGTCCAACTTTACAGCGAGAGTATTCGATTACTTCGACACGGGGATAATGGAGGGTCTTCAGCATCGGTTACTCGAGTTAGCAACGACGAGAACGCAAGGTTATTTAGCAGATACACCAGGAAACTCCATGATTGTAACTAGTCAAGTGAGTATATCAATCAAATTCATCAACTAAAACCAGCGAAAAAAAATCTAATCCCCATCTGTCAATTCAGGTCATCGCCAAACGAGTGGAAACGGACGGAAAGACGAAAGTACTCCTTCGATGGCATCCAGAAGACATGTAAGTCGTAAAAAAAAAAAATTTTTCAGCCTTTCATCAATCAAAACTAATTTTTTTTTTCAATTCTACCTTCACGCAGAACACCGGACGAGTGGGTTCCCGAGTCCGAAGTACAAAGAATAAAGCACATAGATATCCGCAAGGCCGCGACAGCGTCGACGGACGAGGTGAGTCTGGTTCTCTATCCTGCGATGCACGGAGGCACGCCACCCACCACACGGACAAAACAGCGACGGAAACCAGTGAAAAATTCGTGATGGTCGATGCCTGTATAAACAAGTCTTATATACCTAAATATTTAACGTGATTTTACGCAGAGTCGTGTATATAATTAATGTATATACACAAACAGGATGTTAAATCGTTCAGCTAAAGAGTCTCATCACACATTGGATCATTTTCAATTGCCATGGAATATCAAATTCGGCCCGGAAGAAGCCGCTGAAGCAGCTGCAATTATTATACTACTGGAGTACGTGAATTTTTAAGTACAAATCAACTTGGAACCATCTCTGAAGTTCAGCCAAGACTCAATGTTATTTAATTACACGAAATATAGTTAATTGTAAACCACGGAAAAAAAACACCAACGATTAAGCCATTTTTCGTCGGGTTTTTTCCCCCCGTGGTCTGTTTGTGTGTGAGTCGATTGGCCAATTTAACGAGGTTCTAAAAGTGCCAAGCGATGCAACCAAGTGCCTCACCGTGGGGATCGCCGTATGGTAGAATTTGTCGATGGCAAAATAAGAGAGACAACGTTCAGCAAAATAAAACTTTAGTTTTGCGACAAAATATATGATGGATAATGGAAATTTACACGGATCAGTTTGGCAATTTTTATGAATAAATGTTTAAGTGTTAGTTTAACGACAAAATAATAATCACTCTGGTGGCCTTATTCAACACAATGATATTCGAACATGTACCTTGGCACTTTTGGATCTTGTGTTTTGTTTGAACGGACGATATTGATGATATTGACCGCGTCATGCATTGCACGAGCCTCGATCTTGTGGCGTGAATGCAGGTGACACTTTTTTAATACTAAACAACGCTACAATCAGCAGGTTCTCGAGTTGTGGAAATTTTTTACGTGTTCAATGGCGTATACAAATGATCGGAAAGTAATGCTGCCAGCTTCTGAAAGAAGAGTTTTTTGTTTTTTTGGTTTTTGTTTTTGTTTTTTTTTTTTTTTAGGGATTTAGAATTAATACTTTATTAGTTTTCTCGCGAGTTAATTTATTTTGATTTAATTGAGATGTGTACAGCATGACAGTGTTTTGTTTTTTTTTTTTTAATGATGAATTGACTGATTTTTTTCACTCGATTTTTCGAGATTATTTCCAAATTGCTCAATATTAAGGAAAATTTGTATATTATTGCTCGGGATTTTGCTCAATTGTGTGAAATTTATTTTAGTTAATTTTCAAATGGTCATTTTGATTGATTTTAAGATGATAAGGTGCAATTTCTGCTGAAAAAATTTTCTGTCAAAAAACTGAATTTAATTACTTGATTATATCTTGATAGAGGTGCGACTTGGACTAATTTTGTTGAGAACCTTTTTTGTAGATAATAAAATTCTCTATAAAAAAAATATTCTGCTAAAAATTTCTATTTTCAGTAGTTTCAGAGATATTTTGATTTAAAGCAGCAAGACAATATTCTTTATACGCTCTTTTAGCTTTAGTTTGGCGATATAAGTAAAAAAAATGTTCCGGTTAAAAACTCGGCTGAAAATCATGCTTAAGTCTTTGAGTAGCATAAGCAAACATGAAAAAAAAATCGTCTATGATCTAGGAAAAATTTTATAAACAGTAAAAAAAAAAATTTTTTTCTGTTACACATTGAAATGTCAGTTTTTTCGACAAGAAAGCTTTTCAGCCAAGATTGTGCACCTCCTGAAAATTAGAAAGAATTTTTTTTTTTTTAGGATAATTTGACTGACAGGAAAATTCGACAATTGATGAGATTTTTTCGAACACGTGTTGTGCTGTACAGCTCAAAATTAATGAGCTAAAAAAAAATAGCGAATGAAAGGAAGTAAAAAAAAACCAATACGAAGGCTGTGTTTACATTTTTCCAAGCCTCGAGATGAGGTTATTCTAATAGCCGTGGACAAAAGGGACAAGAGAGACCGAGAGTTCAATGGAAAAATTCGCGTAAAATATTTTAAACTTTTCCTTTGTACATTTCGAGCTACTAAACGTCCTTGGCCGGGACTGAACTGTAGCGTGTATACTTGTAGTTGGGTAAAGATTGATTTGTACATTATTGAATAGAAAATGTGAGCGTTGAGTGAATGCGTGTGAGAGTAATGTTGGTTGTCGACGTTTGTAGATTAACTGACGGAGCGAGACACAGAGACATATACACACCAGCTAAGGTCCACTGCCAATACGTGTAATTAAGATGATATAGGTTAATTCATAGATATTAATTAAGTTTATAAATGAAAAAAAAAACGTAAATAGTCGTATGTAATTCTCGTAGATCTCTAAAAAAAAAAAACTGCGTCGATAAGAATTGTAGAGTATTCGTCGTGCGTTAATGTTCATTTTTAGGCTCGAATTTTTTCTCGATCCTTTCCAAAGCTGCGATTTTAGATTTTAGTCGCAATAAGAATTTTTCTTTCCATCACGCCCCGACAAATTCGCGCATTCATTTTGTAAATATTTAGACAAATTATATCATTTTTCATGTGAAAACAAAAAATCGCGACATCTCGCGCACATTTTGCCTCCTTTTCTCTCTATTATTATTATTAATTTTTTTCTATCTTTCAATTTGTGTTCTATTCGCATTTTTTAATGCGCTGAATCGCACAAAATTTTTACTCCTTGCGCCGAAAAATTCAGGGAGATTAAAATATTCAACACTGCCAGTTTCACTGCCATTTTTATTTCGATATTTTCCAATTCACTCTCACAATCCTTTGGATTTTTTATAGTGAAAAAAAAAAATGATCTTTGATATTGTTGCGTTTTTACAAACGCTCGTAGACTACTCTCTCTTTTTAGGTTTTAATTTTTTTTATGAAAGTTTTTGGTTTTTTTTCAGTGTCACTGCCAATTGCGACTTTTTCGCACGTGTTAATAGCAATTTAGAGATATATGCTGCCGTAAATTTTTTTGAGTTTTCATCCCGGGCTTTTTTTTGATCTTTTTGAGAGAAGGCTGCTTGTTCGGCTTGATTAGTGATATTTAAAATTAGGTGATGAATTTTGATTTTGACAAGCCGAGCGTTCAAACTATCACACAAATTCATGCATGGGACCAATTTTATAGACAAAAACTTGAGAATTATCTGGAATTTATCGGAATTATTATTATACAATTGATTGTACGCTTGACAAGGGTAGAAATTTCTTATTTTGATAAATGAAATAATGCAAAAACAATGCAACCGTGAGATAAGTCATGAAAAATTATGAAATTTGATTTTGTTTGTCTCTAAATAATTAAAAAATTATACTTTTTAAGTGGTTTAAGAATGTGTGAAGGGCCCAGTCTTTGTTAAATGTTTTCCGCGCCAAAAAAACTCAAATTTCTTCATAACATTCGAATAAAAAAATTATGTTTTTTGATGATAATTGACGAAAGGTTATGGTATTATAGAAATTATTGAATTAAAATATTTATAAAATTTTGAGGTACTAGGTTTTTTGCGACTTTTCAAAAGTCAATTTTCTAAATGATCATCTGACATAAACTTTTTTGTAATTGCTTATTTTATTGATCAAAAAACTTCTAAATTGTAATTTTTCTACTTACATCAAAATAGCACGACTTTTTGTCAATTTTGAAGAGAAAAAAAATTTTTTTAATCATCTATAGGTTAAAGAAATTTAAATTTTCTGTCGCGGATACTGAGCACAATGATTGGCCGTCCCATACACCCGTAAATATTTTTTTTTTGGTCAATTTATTATCTCACCTGAACAAAGGGCTTTGTAATTAATTTGTGATTAAATGAAATTATTACTTTTTTTTGTACTTTGAATTGATCAAAGAATGTGGCAATTCTGTGAGAATTTTTTTTAATATTTAAAAAAATTTAATTTGTGACTAGAAAAATTTTTTTTTCGATGACTGAGTAGATAGTGAAATTATTTTGATAGTAATTTTTTCGTATTGAAATAGCTCAGAAGACTCGTTGCGAGTAGAAATGGTGAATAATATCCCGGACAGGCCCTTCTCTCGGCTCATCGTTTTTTTCTTCTTTAAATTACTTTCAATGCTACACTACTAGCGCTATTTTTACTTTTTTGTACGTCAATGTAAGTGTACACTTTGTACAATACTGAAATAAAAAAAATACTGAATTAAGTGTAATTTTTAGGTTGAAAAATTAATTAGTAGTTGAGGAATTTAGTGAACAAAATGGCTATCTCTGCCAATAAATAAAAAGTACTCCGATATTAATTTTTTTTTTAAACAAATGGCTGGAGTACTAAGAGATTAATGTGACTCTTCGGTATGTGTGAATTTGCGTCTGTTGATTGGTTTTCAGTTTTTTTTTTCATTCCATTAAAGTAAAAAAAATTACTATTGTGAAAAGCTAGCTGGTTTTTTGACAAATGTGTATATAATAAAAATTAATCTTGTATAAAAAAAAGTTAATACAAGATAAAATTAAACATTTTGCGCAGAAATGATATTAATCTATATATTATCCAAGTAAAAAAAAAAAAACAAAATTACAAAATATATTCATATTTTTTCAGGAAAAACAAAACAAAGAAAAAAAGAGAATTTAACCAAATTTCGGCATACAAAATTTTCTGATAATTCTGAGAGTGATCTGCAGTGTGTCTGATAATTCCTCTATACAAATTATTATTTTTACAACATTAAACTCGTGTGAATGTGATGAGCCGAAAAAAAAAAAAACATTTTTTTTTTCTTAATTAACAAATTTTTTTTCTCCAACATAAACATTTATTTTAATTTTTTTTTGTTACTTTAAAGCTCGTATTTTTTTATTTTAAATATTCAATTTTCTGATTTTTTTTTTCTATTTACAGTTGATTTAAACATTGCACGTGGATTGCAAATGACGAGTGCGTGAATACGAATATTGAAGGGTTGCAAATCAAGAGAAAAATGAGGCCGAATATTTTTCGAAATATCGAAATTTATTTTTCGAGAACTCATTGATGAATCGAGTATATTCGAATCTTGTAAATATTCCGTATTGCGTGCAGTCACGCCTGAGTATAGCTATATTATATAAATGGTTTATGCATGTAGAGTGCAAAGGTATGAGACGTCGAGAGAGAAGAAAAAAAATGCGTTTGTGTGCAAGATAGAAAAGAAAAACAAAAAAAGGCAATCAAGAAGCGCAAGAATTTTCGGGTATTCGCGATTACGGGTTTAATAGGACATGTGGTTACAATCTCGAAAATTTCTTTTCTTTTTGTTTTTCCACTGTCTTTTACGTAATTAAAAATTGTCGAGAGAAAGCCTGCGTATATAAAATAGAGTATAGTAAAATGTATATTACAATTTGTGTATTGAAGAACAATTTTATTGAAATACACCGGATTTCGAATTATCCATTATTTTATATATGTATATTTTTTATGTTAATGAATTTTTATTATACTTTTGTTTATTAATTTATTTTTTTTTATCAAGCAAATAAGAAAAATAAACCACGTTTCCTCATTTCCTTGATCGCGAATATTTTTAATGGCGCTAAAATACTAAAAACACTGTATAATTCCAAAATTAAAAATTATCAATTCATCGTTTTGTTTTTTATATAAATAATTGTGTCAGTGTGCTGCAAAGAGTTTGTATAGAGCGACGATTTATGATGCGATCAAAGATCGATACAAAAAAATTATTAAATATATAATTAATCTACGAAAATTTATCTTTGTCATGTTAATTGTTCTTTTTTTTTCGTTTTTTTTTTGTCAAATTTTTTTATTACCGAAATATTGCATGGCTAAATTATTTTTTTTTCAATAGTACTTTATTTATCCAACTAATTTTTTTCAGTTTCCCTAATTTTCTTGTATATATTGATTTATATATTTAAAATTCTGATATTTGATTTTTATTGGTTGTTGAAAAATTAAATTGTAAATTTTTGGATTGATCTTTGTAAACGATAAAAAGAATTGTGAGTTTAATAAGAACGCTATTGTACAGATATAGTGACCAATGGTAATGTGGTATATTTTTGGTACGAAATTATTCATAATTTTGAATCGAAAGAATTTACATATATTTCCATAATTCACAAAATTTGTAAATATCGATCATTCTCCAATTTTAATCATTGTAACGAAAGGTGAAACGAGCAGATCGTAACAATGTTTCATCGTGTCAAATTTCTCTTAAAATTTATAAAACCCTTAAAATTGTATTTTTCCCGTTAAAAATCATGTTTAATCAAATTTTACACATTTTAAACGCACGATTTTATATTAAAAATGCTTGAAATTTTTTTTTTTTTTGCTTATAACCAAATCTTTTATTTTCAAAATTCGCATGATTTATTTAATTTAATAATTTAAATAACTGATTAATAATTTATGGTTTTTTTTCACAAGTTTAATGATAATTAATTACAAAAATGATTTTTTCAGTGCAAATTATCAGAAATAATATCAAACAGAGCGGCGGCAAGAAAAATATTAAACTTTTTGGTAGTTTATTAAGGGACACACTTAGTTAAATATTATTAAAAAGTCGATTTTTATTTATATTTTATATATTTTTCAATAGTTTATATCGCGTGTAAAATTAACTATCTGTTTAAAATCAAAATATCTTCGAAACAACTGTAAATAGAGATTTTTTGCAAGAGATATTTTTTGTCGAGAATTTTATAAGCTACAAAAAAGATTCTTAACAAAATTTATCTAGCTCGCATCCTTATCAAGATATTATCAAGTAAAAACGTCTCAATTTTTTTATGATATGCTTTGTTGGTTTTAGACACGTGATATGTTTTAGAATGTTTTATATACGCCTAAAATGTAAGATTAGCCCAAAAAAATGTCGTTTTATCGTAGAAAAACCGGCAGATTATTCAACAAAATTACAAACTTTTTTTTATAAATTCAATTCAATTTTTTCACTATCCTAGCTTATTTTACAGCATTTGTGTTTAATAAATTGATTTTTTTTTTTTATTTCAAGCACCGTGAAGGCGGGAAATTTTTTCGGATGTTCAAAAGGTTGAGGGAAATGTAATTTTCATATTAAAAAAAAATTTTATTCACTATTTTTCTTTCAAAAAATTAATTTTTTTTTTTTTAGGTAACGCTAGGTGTGTCCCTTAAACAACTTTCCTACATTGGCGCAATGACCCTTTTTCAAGCAATTCAATTGCATTTAATCAATTGAATGCAATACCAATGGGATGACGTCAATTCGAAGTAAATAGTTGTCCTGAAGTATCAAATACAAAAGACTTTCGTGGGAAAAAAGTCGTCCTGAAGCTTGTTTCCGAGCCAAATGTTGTCTCGATTTGCTCGTTCCGCCTTTGCTCGAGTGGAATGAGAATGGCCAATGCTGATGTGATTATATCAGCTTTGTTTCTTGCTCTTCTCTGCCTTGTTGATCCGCTCTTTACAGTTAAACCGTCGAGTTCTAATGGAATTAAACCTTACCGTTGTCGTACAATTAAAAGTGAACCGTTGTGTCATCGTTTCATCCACTAATCTCGTCATAAATCACAATAAAAATCGTAATTTGTCACTTTAATCGATAAATATCACTGAAAAATCGATATTTTCAAATAAATCATTGAATAAAAAAAATTCTAACAACAAAAAAAAACAATATATAAATGATAAACTAATTAAATTTCGATTTTCTAATTTAAAAAATGCGTAATTTCAAGTTGAAATAATTTTTTTTTATCGATTAAAAATTAAAATTAATATTTTTATGTGATAAAAATCGTTATAAATGTGATTGTAATGATTAATTTAATGGTTAATGTAACTTTTTTCGATAATAAACGTTCGGTTCGTGAAAATTCATGGCTAAAAGTGGATAAAATTGTAATGAAAAAATATAGTGTTTAAATAAAATATCGATGAAATCGATTAAAATGGACGGTAAAATATAAACAGATATTAAAGAATTTTAAAAAAAGTTGGATAAACAGTTTGGCTGCGGTTCAAGCGTGGGATATTTCACAATATTCCGAACGTCACTCAATTCTGCTCCAGCGTCATGGTCGATTAGTTGCTGTCGAACGATCTAAGTTTCCGGACCGATGAACGGACCAGTCGAAGGCGGTGTACGTTAATTAGAACGTCCGAATTGAGCGCTGTGGGACCGCCGTGCTATCACTGTCATTAAACACAACATTTTTAGTCGAGTGACTGGTTGAAAAATCACGGTATATATACATTTCGTGGATAAACTTTCAAATTAGATCGCGTTCGGGGTTAATTCACTGCAATTGAATGTCCTGGAATGATGAAAACAAATGTTCAAGGCAATAATAGCAAGAATAAAGCTCTCAATGCATTAAAAAAAATTTTTTTTTCAACTATTTCTGATGATGTAGATATTGTAATATTTTATGGAGAAATTTTGTGCAATCATGAATTTCTGTAAAATATAAAATTATCAGAGTGGGTACTTTTGTATGGTTTATTAAATTTTTTAATTTTTCAGGAATTTAATGCAGAAAAATAATAAAGAAGAATATAAACATTAAAAAATTTTATTCAAGGCTTTGGAAATTTAAAAGAAAAGTTGTAATTAATTTTTATAATAAAATTAATTTATAAAAATGATTTTAGATGGAAATTTTGGAGGTTAATGGAAGCAATAGGGCATGATGTGATGTTTGCAAGCGGTCAATAATCCCAGATAAGCGTTATTTGTTGTGATTTTTAATTAAACAAATGAGGTTATTATTTTTTAAATAAATAAAGTGTCATATATCACGTTATTAATGCGTAAAAGCTTAAATTTTTTTTTGTGTTTAAAAAATTAATTAAAAATGAGTACTCTTGTTAAGAAATAATGAAAAAAATGTGTCAACAATGAAAAATTACTTTTTTAAGGTACACCTCTCATGGAGATTTTGCGTTTTTTGCTGATAACTCGCTAACTAAGCGAGATAATGAAAAATATTATAGCAGTAAAATGAAAGAGAATTAAATTTCCTACAAAAAATATAGAACACATTTTCTCAATATTTCCTCTTCTTTCCGAGATATTTGAAAAATTAAAATTTCGAAAAAATAACGATATCTCAAAAACTAAGGATGATAGAAAAAAATTTCATTCACATTTTTTGTAGAAAATTTAACCCCTAATCATTTCACTCCTACAACATTTTTCGATGTCACCCTTATTTATCGAGTTATCATCAAAAAACCAAAAAAAAACTTGAGATATCCAAGAGGTACCGCTTGGAAAATTTCATAAAAGTCGAAAACAAATTTTTTCGCTCTATTAAACGTGTCAAACCTATTAAATATTGAATTAAAAATAAATATAATCATATTGAACTTGAAATGAAGTAGTAAAAAAAATATTTTCTCGACTGTACACATATCAATGAATGGGGACAAGATTATAAAAAAGCACATGGCATGCAGGAGGATTGCGTGCAAGTGTAATAAACGGTTAGTCTAAGATAAATAGGTGTATCCTTGACTTTGCTGAAGCGACCTTATTTTCCGACACATTCCTCAATCACAGATCAAGAATAGAAAGAAAAAAAATCGAAAAAATGCATGACAGAGCAGTTTAAAACCTTCTGTTGAACGTGAGAGAGCATTTCTGATGTATCCACACCTGCATTAATCGAGTAAAAAAATTTTACCACCAAAACAAAACGAAGAAAAAATTAATTTCATGTGTTGTCTCATTTGATTGTATTTGTATTCAATGTTTTCGTGTTTATTGCTGCAATAATGCTTATAAAGACGACAGAAAAAATTTAAAATGATGGAATTTAATGATTATTTCTGCAACTTTGTGTGGCGCACAAATTTAGTTGAATCTTCTTCAGCAATGCCTCGGTAAAATATCCGTGATTATATTTACTGTGTTTTCCCAGTCGACCTCGCTCTCTCATGTGTGTCCAAGATATCGCAACACTCTTGTCGTCATCGTCCTCAGCCTCTTATCACGACACACATAAACTTCACGCTGCGGCATTGTCGTAAACGGATAACCCATAACGAGACGAACATATAAAATGCGTGAATGCACGTTAACGAAATGGAATGTTCGTTCGTCGCGCAACATCAGACTCTCGAGAGATACGAAAGTCTTGTTTCTCGATCGTTTGCAGATTTCACAGGATCCCTCTCGTATATGATTTATAGAATAATAATATTAATTCATTAGCCTCTACTGTGTGCAACTACCTGAAATAATGCCCTAATTATAGCAATAAAAATTTTTTACCAAACATTCTAGATTAAATACAGGTTCGTTTGTGAATGGATTATAATTAATTTTCTTTTTTTTATTCGCTAATAAAATCTGTCTGTGAATATATATTTTTTTTTATTATATATTACGAATATAATCATTAAATAAACACACTGAAGTATGGAAATTTTTACGATTATTTTGGTTTTAATTATCAGGGATGAAAATACCGCATGTTTTGCATGGTTGAAAAAAAAAAAAAAAAAGAAGAAAAATATCAATGTTGAGGTTCAGGTTTAAAAAGATTTTTTTTTTATTGCGTCTTTTGATTTTTTTATTGCACTGAAATAGGCAAAAACAATGCATAACAGAAAAATTTTAAATATTAAGTGAAAAAATTAATTAAAATTGCTATAACGCGTGTCTCAAGACAAGAGGGCGTAAATACAAAATTTATCTTGCTGTTTTAAGTCGAAATATCATCGAAACTATTAAAGATAGGAATTTTTCTTAAGATATCTTTTTTGTAGATAATTTTATTTGCTTCAAAAAAGGTTCCAAACAAAATTTGTGTAACTTGCTTCCCTATCAAGATATTTACAAAATAATTTCGCGTATGTATAAATCCAAAACGATGTGTAGATTTAAGAGTTATTAATCAAAATATCTCAAAAACTACTAAAGATAAAAATTTTTATCAAGAGATCTTTTTTATAGAAAATTTTCTAAACTACAAAAAAGGTTCTTAACAAAATTTACCAAACTACCATTCTTTTCAAGATATTAACAAGTAAACTAATTTCAATTTTTCAGCAAAACGTTTTTTTTACTTTTAACACGTGTAAAAAAATATTAAAAAAAATAAAATTGAGTCTTTTTAATCATATTTCTTATAACAAGATTTTTAAAAAATACAAACACATTTTTTATCACAAATTAAAGATGATGAAAAATTATTTTACAGCTCTAATTAATAATTACATAACGCAATTTTACTTAATTGATAAAATTGAAAATTACTACTCTTTTGTGTGTGCTTATGCCGTTGGTAAATTACACGCGGTAATGTTTTAGCGCGTGTAGGCTTGTAATCAATGATCCGGCATAAAACGCGAATCATCTACTCGAGTCGGCTCTTAATCACAATCCGTGAACGCTATGTTTACATTCCCCTTAATTTAACTACACAAGCCTAAAAATAATCCTTTGATGTTTAAAAAACGTAAAAAAAAAACGCGGGATTTTTCAAACGCGTCTGATGCTCCAAGTTCGACCAACCGCCGCGACGCAGCGCTGTGCAGTCCATCCCCACTTTCCGCTCGTTCGGCGCCTGACTTTCTTCTGGCAGTCTCGCACATGATATCGCAGCATTCGGACGTGAAAAATTAGTTCTCTCGCTGTGATACTTAAATTCACTTTGATCACATACGGTGTGCCCGCCGCGTGGTGTCGACGTTGTGTTGTGTGCTACCGGAGAGAGAAAAAGTGTCGTGATTTATTGCTAAATTGATTTTTTTTCCACACATTTTATCGGTTTGTCAACGACCTACGTGTGCCCGCGAGTGTCACAGAGACCGTCAATTAGCCGTGGACAGGATTCACTGGACTAGATCAACAATTATGGTGAGTAAAATGGAAAAAAACAATTTTTTTCATCGGCTTGTTGTCCCGCTCCAAAGAAATCCACAATGGCGTCTTCGCCATTCGGCGGGAGTATTCAAAACCGAAACTATGAATTTTTTTCACACTCGATCAATAATTTTAAAAGAGGACTAAAATTTATTAGCACATTCCAAGTGTTTCTTCAGAGATTAGAAAATTTTAATTAACAGATTTGTGTTATTTGTGAATTTGATGGATACTTTCGATGACGCGAGGATGCATAACAATTTCCCTTGACTGTACAACAGGTTTAGCGATGATCGTAGTGGCTTACGTAACCTCGCAGAGGTCAAAGATAGTATAACCTCTCTCTCTGTTGGTTTTTTTTGCACGTACCTCGAGTTATCCGATAACATTTTCCGCGTTGTCCACCGAGGAAAATAAACGTCCAGAAACGAATAGGCCGGATGTGTTGAGTGTGTACCTAGCGTGCGTTGTTACTTGATGTTTTTTTTTCGTCACATCCACAAGAAGAAGAAGCTACAGAGGGTAAATTATGTGGGAATGACCGTGCATGGTGGGATAAATTCAATCGTTTTGCCTACGAAGGCGTGATATGTGTATATATGAATACAGCAAAAGGCTCTTTTGTGCGCGCATGTGTTTACTGATAAAAACCACGAGACTTTCCAGGCGGTCGGATTCTCTGAAAAAACAAAACAATGCAGCTGCATTGGACACATCAATGTATAATAGGAGAAACCTTGAAGTTTAGATTATTGAACGCTTCAGGATCAATCTGCATTTTTTTTTTCAAGATTAACTAAAATAGTTTATTGTGTGGCAAGTGCGGCCTTTTTTTGCAACAAATGTCAATAGTGCTCAGTTTTTTTCACTCTGATTTAATTTTTTAACAGCTGACATAAACAGTGTCTAAAGAGTCCGTATAGAATCCGTGAAAAAATGGGGCATTTTATGCACTAGTGATAAAAAAGATGTAGACATGGATGGCAGCAGTGGGATTTGTTGCAAAAAATGATTTTTTCTTGGTGATTTTGGATGGAAAATTTTTTTTTTTTTTCATCGATTTTAAGGTTTTAGTAACGTGAGGTTTTTGACTAATATGCATCCTGCATTGTTGCTACCAACTTTTGACAAAAAAAAATTTTTCACGAGGAAAACTTTTATTTTGAGGCATTTTTAGGAATTTTAGAGCAAAATTTGAATATTTTCAAGCTCAAAATAGAATTAACTATTATTGTGAATTTCTTATAGTGAAAAAATAATTCTTTTTTCGCAAGTTTTTTCAGTTTCGAGTTTTTTTACAATGTATGATACATTTCCACCACTTTTAATATATCTCGCGTATAAATGCCGCAAATATTGCAAAAAATCTCTCACTACTTTATTTATTGATAAAACTACAATTTCGTCGTTTTTTATCAACATTTAGGTGTGAGAAGTATTTTTTTTTTTCACAATTTAGAGCACCAATTTTCAGGTTATGCCATAAAGACCCATACACATTTTTTCTCAATTCAAAAAATTTTTCTCTTCAATGACTGACCAAAAAATTGTTAAATTATACAGAGTGATCTAAATATTCTATAGAATTATTCTACAAATTTTTATTTTAAGTGATTATAATTTTAAAAAATGTAAAATTCGGGTGAAGTATTTTTTTAAAATTGATTTAGTGCTGTTATTCTGATGATTCAATTTTTTTTTTCGCTGTGAAAAATTGAGAATAAGTTTTTTTTTGTTAATCTCACGGATGAATCAGTCAAATAAAATAGTTAAGGCAACGCCCATAAGATATATTTTTCAGATGATTTCTTCAAGGCCATTGGGACACGACGAAAGAGCATGCATGTGCACATATAGGAACTTGACCTGTCTCTTTCTGGCCTGTGTGTGGATATATACGTGACTAATCAATCATCTTGCATTGAATAGGTATAACTCATCGTGCGGCATAGAGTGAAAACTCGTTCTTGTCGTGGATCAAGGCCCATTGTTTCCACTCTCGTACCATCGTCATGGAAATAATAAATACACAAATCAAGCAGCGAAATGCGCAGTTGTAATATTTCCACGTGATTTTTTTACGTTTTTCGCACGTAATAATTTTTAGAGACTCCTTATCAGCGTGTATCTGTTTAGCGACTGTCGCCGGCTGTATTTTGAGTGCTAATCTTTTTCATGATTAGACCTAGAGGGGGGATATCAGTGGCGCCTCGAGCTTCTATACTCGCATTTGAGATGGAGAAATAAGTTCTTGTGTGCGTGTGTATGTTTAGCTTTAAGGCGATTACGATCGATGAAGAAATAAAACGATTTTACGTTTGATCATCATCACCTTTTACAATGACTCCATCTCGGCTGCACCTTGCAGGCTTTTATCATGTATTATCGTCTGATTAGATATATATGAGACTCATGAAAATATTTCCACTTAATTACGGGTGTTTATCGTGTGTTTACATCCATGATTCATCGCGGCAAATATTTTTATTTTCATCTTGTGTATGATGTTGGAGAATTTTCTGGAATTAAATTTTTTTTCTGGATTAAATACTCATCGAATATGCTGACTTATTAATTTTTTTTTTGGATTTTATTGCTGAGAATTGTTTTTTTTTTTTTTTTGTTTTGAGCTCAGGAAATTTTTTTTTACGTCAAAAATCGATTGTTTTTCTTTCTTTTATTGTTGTTGATAAGTTATATTTGTGATTTATTGTTAACATTTTTTTTATTCTGCTTATTTCACAACTTCAAGCATTTGATGAAGGAAATTTCGATTTTTTTGGATAGAAAATCGATTGAATTTTTTCATGGGTTTTAATGAAAAAAAAAAATTTTGTTTCTTATTTATCTGAGGTTTAGTGGATGAATTTTGTTGTTGAATTTTTTTCTGCATCAATATTTGATGAATTTTTTCTATTTTTATTATTCTTGGAAAATTTTTTCTTCCTTTCTTACAGATGTTTATAAACAATAATGACTCTTTTCGTTGGATTTTATTTTTGTGCCAAAAATTGATTAATATTTTTTTTTATTTTGTTGTTGTTGATGATTTATATCTATGATTCATTGTTTAAACTATTTTTTAATTCCCTTATCTGTTAATATGAAGAATTTTCTGAGATGAAATTTTTTTCTCTGATCAAATTTAATCGAATATTTCGATTAAAAATTTTTTTTATTGTATTTTAATTTTTGGACAGTTGTTTTCTTATTTATCTGACGTTTAGGAAATTACTTTTGCTGCTTAAATTTTTTTTCTGTATCGTAATTTCATTTTTGGAAAATTTTTTTAAACATTTAGGGGATGAATTTCATTGGCTTGATTTTTTCGGCTTGAAAAAAAAAAAAAGGATTAATTTAATTTTTTATGTTTTTGTCGTTCAGATAAATGTCACAAAATTTTTTTCAGGCGTTCAAAATTAATTTAATAATTGTATTATTTAATTAAAAGAATGAAGATTGATGATTAATTTTGTTCAAACTAATTAGCAGAGTGCAAAAGCCAAAAGGAATATGCATACATATTCGATTAGTGAATTTTAATTTCGAATGTTTTGTGTTTTTGCTCCCTCGGTCGTTTGTAACCCTTTTGTTATGAGAGGGAGTGAACGTGTGCCAAGGGTGTTGCAGTGCTGTTTGGCTATAATTTTCTGCGCTCTATTGTACCTATACACGTTTCTCTCGCGAGAGCTATCGCCCTCTTTTCTTCTATTTACATAAAAGCGATACTTGGACGTATAGCCGTGGAAGCCGTCGGGCACTCGCGACATATTTGAAAGCGAGGGGCGCGCGTGCTCTCTGTACACGCGTAACATTTATGCATGCTTTATTATTATGCATGTATACATATGTATATTTAGATAATTGCCGTGTTGACAATTAAAACGTGACTGGAAAATGTTTTCTTTATATTTTTTCCATCGTTAAACAATATTTCAATGTTCAATGGAAAATTTTTTCTTTTTTTTTTCGATTTTAAATACACATAGGAAATTGTGTGTGGGAAAAAAATAATAATAAAAGTCTCGTCTCGAGAGGGAGGTAGTGTGTAAGGGTTTTTTTCGAGTGCAACGTCGTGCATTCTCTCAACCATGGACGCAAACAATCGCCAAGGGGTTCTCAAATGTCGCTTGGAGTTTCTCTAGGGCTTCTTTCCCCTTTGCCTCGACGTTTCGGTCAAAATTAATAGAATGTCATGGGCTTCGCCCTCGCTTCCATCCTACATCACATATACTGTCGTTAGAACTCCCGAGGTACCTCGCCTCCAGCAGCCACCCTGCGCACACCAATATTATTGTACATAGGCATTCATTTCTCCCTCGGGAACATCACGATACATACAGTTGGATATCTCATCGGAGTTTGCGCCTGTTTGCGCAAATTAATATTGCAGTTTGAGTCATATTGGGCATACAGAGATATGCGCTTTAGCAATTTTTTATTTGATGTCTTTTTCATTTGAAAATATTTTTATTTATGTATGATATGATGAGATTTATGAGATTTTTGCACGGATTGTTTTTTTCATAGATATATTTTTTGGCCTTGAAAAAAAGATCGTATATGAAATTTTTTCATAAATCTCTCTCAGTATTTAGATATTTTTTAAAGAAAAAAATTCCTGGGTTACTTGGATGAATTTGAATTTTTTTTTAAATTCGATTTTCAGTGCCAGCCATAGCTCGAAGCCTGAAAAATTGAAAAAAAAAAAAAAAAATTTTTTAAATACCTACTTAATGTTTTCTTTTTTAATTAAAATTTTTTTCCTGTTTTATTGACTTAACATTTCCATTTTCTTTAAAAATATCACTAAAACAGTTGATAACCTTTGTTATGTATAAAAAATACAAAGATCGAAATCGAAAACTATATAATAACAGCATGGATAAAAATAATTTTTATCATTATTTAAAATATAGCAATAACACAAAAATCTAAAGAAATGTCGCGTAATTAATTGCATTTTAGCAAAAATAAATCTCTACTTACCAAATTTCAACGATAAAAATTAATTTAATATTTTCTAATATTTTAAATTGGTATTTTATAAAAAAATAAATATTCACTTGACTAAAAATTTTAATTAGGATTTTTTTATCCAACCAATAATTTCTTTATAGTGAATGAGTAATTGTTCAGTTGTTCGAAATAATTTTCGAGTTGATTGAATACATTTAATTATAATTTCTTTTCTTATAGAATATTGAATACAGTATAGTGATTGAGTGAATTTTTTTTTCATCACATCAGTACACTAATTGTTTCGTTTTTAATGGCCTCAATGCAATCTGGATATTAAAATATGAATTTGGCTGCGTGATACATATATAGAAATAATTGCCTTTGACGCAGTGGAGCTTTTGTGTGCATAAATCGATGTGTACTGCAGAAGCTGGCAATGCAATCGATAGTTTCTAGCCCAGTTAATGGGCGTAGGTCGCTACCAACGGTATTACATCGTTGTCCACAGCTCCATAATCGATAAAATATATAAAATAATTCTTTTTTCGATTTAAAATGATTTTAAATCATCATTTTTGACGATTAGATTTTTTTCCGATTAAATTTCCACTTCTTAATTTACGATTATTGCAATTTTTTCAGCGTAAGGGTTTTTGTTTTTTCGATTTATGTCGTTGCAAGGCCCCTTTGCATTGTATTGATAAAATTGATGATGCGAAAGTTGACACTCCCTTTTCTTTATTCTCCCTGGCGATGGCCGCGAACGAGAGATCGATCTCGGGCAATTGTCGATTTTCTCGTTTTGGCAAGTGCGCCCGCGAAGAACCGGCAGTGCTCTCTCTGCGTTCATTCGCCTCGGGGGTCGTTGGACGATTCTGGGGTAAATTTATGTGCGTCCGACGCTCATCGATCCGCTTCCGTTGAGCAGCGTCGCGACGAGTCGAGGGAGTCGGGCATATAAACACAACTCCCTTTCTCTTTCTCTGTCTTATTATACTGTCTCTCACGTACCTACTCCCCTTTATGCGGTCTGTCGCTTACTTTCTCGTTCTACTGCCAAGAAATCAATATCAAACACTCTTTTGAGCTTTCTACGCATCAGTTTTTTATATCCGATCAATTCTCGAACTGTTTCACAATTTTATGTACTGTTAAAACATATACAATTCAGATTATATAGTAATCAGTTGTCGTCAATTGATTTTTTTCTCAATTTTTGTTGAGAAAACAATTTTTTATTTTTAGAAATTTAATTTTTTCGACGAAAAAAATGTTTTTTTCATGAATTTCATCACAAAACTTACTTGATCACAAAAAATCTACAATATTTTGCATTTTTTTTTTTTTTTTTTTCAATTTTTGACTTTTTAATAGATAAAAAAATTTTTTTTTGAATCAAAAAATCAATGAAACATGTTTAAATTTTAATAACTTTTTGAAAAAGTCTAAAAGTTTGATTTTTTTGTGAAATTTTTTTTTTCGCGGTTTTGGAACATAGAAATTGATTTGAAAAAAAAGAAAAAACTGGAAAAAACGTTGATAAATAAAAAATTTTTTTTGTCGAAAGAAATTTTTTTTTAAATCATTTATGAAAATAGAGATGGATTTTTTAATTTAGTTTTTAGGGATGGAGGGGGGATTTTTGTGCAAACTCATTTCACGGTTGAGTATAGATTTTGATCTGATACTCGGATTGTTTTGCTCCTTTCACCCTCGGAATTTATGTATGTCACACCCTCGAAATGACTTTAAAAGCTATTTGTACCCTTGGTGCACACGTCGAGGGAGCCATGTGTAAGGGGGAAACCCCTTACACATAGGATTTTGCATCCCATAGGATTTTGCATGGCTTTAAACTCGTGAGTATGTAATGCGAGGAATGTGGCCTCTATCGCATCACGCGTGCCTTTGTCCTTTATTATTATGTTTATTCTTCCACGACGATCGTTCTTGGGGGGTGACTTCCAGGAAATCCTTGAACTGTACAACATAAAGGAAATAAATCGGTCATTGCGCTTCCCTTTTACGCCTTGAGTGACCCACTGATCCAAGGTTTTACTCATATCACAATTAATTACATGCTTAATTACCTTATTTATGTATTTTTAACTTTCAATATATATATTTTTATTTATTTTATCGTGAAAACAAAATTTTCTTACATTTTCTCGCCTTTTTTGTCAATTAGAAATAAGTAAAAAAATTGTTTTAACGTAAAAAAAAGTTGTTTTCTAACATTTTTTTATTAAATAAATATTTTTTAAATGTTGACGGTTTCAATGATTTATTTATTGTTTTGTTAAATCATGAAAAAAAAATTTTTTTTCTTTTAATTTTTTGTGTATTAAAAAATTGAAAACATGAGGATGTTAATTTTTTATTGTATTTTATTTATTTAAATGTCTAAAAAAAGTTTTTCGATATTTTCTGCATTTTTTTTAGTAATTTAAAATTTTTTAAATGTCGACAGTGAATCGTTTTTTTTTTTTTCCTATTTAAACGTGAAAAAATTTTTGTTTCGTTTTTCGTCGCGTCAAAAATTTCAGAATGTTGCCCGCAGGCTTTTCGACATGTAATGCTCTCAGGTGATCGTTACGCTACCGTATATATATATACAAAAAAAGAACTTCACTGCACCGCAATAAATCACTTGTTGAACCGAGGTATTTCGGAACCTGCTTCAACTTCAGGTACTCTGACATTCAATTTTTATTTATTTTGTAATCTGCGGTTTTTTCCCCCCTGCAAAACTGCATTTATTGAACATTATTTCCATTGTTTTTCAAGGAAATGTTTGTATAATTTTCGCAATTGTTGAGTAATGTTTTTGATGCTGGTATTTTTTATTTTTATTTGCTTTTTTTTTCTTTAACTGATGTGTGTGTGTGATGCGCTCTGGAAAGAGGATGGCCAAACGTGGCGAAAGAAGGCAAAAGGGAAAGCTCGTTACGATCGGCGATGTTCCCTTGTTCGTTCGCCGGGCCGTTCTGATAGCTCGTTTATCGCCTTGGGGTAGACAGACGCGTTTTTCGACCTATAATATTTCTTTTCAGACTCTATATACACTAAGCACTCTGTGAGTATACACCGACAGTTGCTACTTATACACGTACATATATACCAAGCGTGTAAATCTTTCCCGCGTTATTTCGCAGCGAAAAAGAATAAAAATTCAAACTAAAACGAAAAACTGAACCGCAAAAATATATCATTTGAAATATAAAAGAAATCTTTTTCATCCGTTAATTTATCAATAAACATTTTTTTGTGATAATAAAAATTTAATTTATGATCATTTTGATTTTAATTTTTGTAGTTTTTATTATTAAAATAAAAAATACTATAGAAAAATGTGTTTATTAAATTTTTCAATTGGTTCTTTGTAGAAACTTGAAATTTTTTTAATAGAAAAAAAAATTTTTCATCAAGTAAAATAAGAAAAAAAAATTTTTTTCGGATTTTTGCACACCCCGTATATGCGCAGCATAGGTGTGCTCTGCTCTCGCCACGCGTCGATTCAGTGACTGTGATGCATAATATGGCATCATACGTCGCGAATAGTTGTAAAAAAATTCTAATTAATAGGTCATTCGAAAGAGGAGATTCGACGCGTCATTTTCACCATTTATACTTAATTAATATGTTGTCTTAGTCATTAGATATTTACCGTTGAAATTTCCAATAGGCGTCTGTCCGTAAAAAAGTGCCGTATGTAAACACGATACAGGTCGCAATCGTTTATTAATATACTTGAAACTAGTACCAATCTCTTCGTAATTTATCGCAGATGGTTGGTATTGAAAACCAGATCCTATGTATGATTAGTTTCCGAGTTATTATTAAAAAAGTGAAGCCGTGTCGCGTAGTTTTTTTTAGTTATCGTCGCCGTATATATTTTCATGGTAAAGAAATTTGTCGGTCGGTAACTCGACTATCCGCGCGTTCTATTACCATGTGATTTTACCATCGTTCTACGGGGTGTGCTTTCTATGGTGCTTGGCCGTAGTTTTTTTGCATTTATTTTTAAATTCCGGCAATTGAAATTATTCAGTTGATAAATAATATGTTAAATTGTGTAAATCAAAATTTTTTATCGGTAATTTTGAGATTTTTGGAGTTAAAAAAAATTTTTTTTTTTTGTATGGGAATAGGAAAAATACGTTTTTCCGATGGTATTGTTGGCGATCTATTGACGAAAATGCCCAGTAGCTGAGTAATAAGTGCGCATGAAACGTGTAGCGCATGTCTCGGGATTATGCTAATTAAACGTAATGTGCAGAAGCCGCGGGAAATTGATCGCGCCTCGGTTCGCCGCCCCGATAGCTCGTTAATCGTCGTTCCTTTCCCTTGCCAGTGTATATATGTTTCTTTTCTCGCCTCTGCAGCGCTCACACGAGCCATATAGGTACTTTGAGACACCAATATATTTTTTTTTCCGTCAATTTTACTCTGTTACATTTATCCTTCCTCTGGCGCCTCAATGCAAATGAGAATTCTCACATCCGGAAGTCAGTAGAAAATTTTTTTTTCCATCATAGAAAATTACATGATGCTTATTATGAAATGAAAAATTTTTTACAATCAATTAATTAACAAATAATTTGTAAAAATTGCAAAAAATTAATATATAGAGTGATTTACTCACCAAGTGCTTTGACACCTGGAAAATTGACAGTTCTTACTGATTTTTCGTGAGTGTTGACTTTAGAAGTGGAATTTTATGCTTATTTTTATTTTTTGCATTGAAATTTGTAGATGAAAATATTTTCATACTGTTCAGCAGTGTTTTTTGATAATAAAAATGATTAGAAAATTTTTTTTTCTCTAGATATTGCCTACTTTATTATGGCTGTATTGAAATCATAGTGCTATACACATGGATGCCTTGATTCTAGTGCAAAAAAAAAAACGTTATAATATACTTTTTAAGGTTGTTCGGGGTCTATATGCATTCGTACACGTATCCCGCAATTTTTTTACATATCCAACCAATTTTCTTATGTAGCGGAACACACGCGGCCGCCTCGTGGCTTGTTTACTTCCGCTTATGCTCTGATGCATTTTATATCTTATATCGAACTATTCGTGCGCTTTGACGGCGAAAAAATTTTTTTTTTACGCCTCACTGACTGATGTCTGTTTTTTTTTAGTTAAAAAAAATTTTCCTCCTGTTATTTTATGATGAAGTTTAATTTAAAATTTTTGTTGGTGCAAGAAAAAATTTAATTACTGCGTTTAATTAAATTGATTGTTTTTTCGCAATTGAATTACACTTCTGGATTAAAAATCGTTATGAAGTCATTTTGAAATTGATCAGGTGCTTTCTTTGTATTTATATAGTTGAAGGTCATTTAAAACAAGTTGTTTTCTTCTTCATTTTTCTTTTCTTTGAGTTTTTTTTTTTTTCAGTGTTTGTGAAAGTGGTTTGCGCCGGGATCCCTTGTAATTTCTTCATTGCTTCTTCCTTTCTTTCGCACTCTTTTTCATTTTTCATCGCGGTCAACAAACTGCAATATATATCATGTTTGTCATATATAATAAAATAAAAATTGTGTGGAAAAAAAATTTGTATCAGTGATAGAAATACATACTGGACACACGGGTGCGCGCATGCTCGTTAGAAGAGAAAGACCAATATCTCGCGTCGTTGATCGGCTTGCTCACTGCACATCGATTTTCTCTCGCGGTGGGAATCCCTCTAGTGTGCGAATTCCTCAAATGGCTACGCGCGCTTATGGCACTTCCTCCTTTTCTGCAACTGCTGCTGTTGTGCTATACGCACTTAAATTCTCTTCTGTGTCTCTATGTCTGCGCAATCGTACATGTTATCCTTTTGCCCTCTCGCGCGCGCACCCAAAGAATCTAGACAAATGGACGTCGCAAATTTTTTGCCCATTCACCTCCTTTATCAAGTTTACTTCCTCATTGCAATTATACATTCTGTTTATAAATAAAAACAAAAACGCATTCTTTCACAAAGAGGAATTACGTTTTTTTTTTTTTTATTTACAAATATCTATTTATTTCTTGTGAAAAATGTGGAAAAATATTTTACTTTTTTATATCTCAAGTTTGGTCAATTTTATTAAGAACCTTTTTTGTAGGTAAAAAAATTCTCTAAAAAAAAGATTTCTTGAAAAAAATTTATATCTTCAATATATTTTTAAAGATATTTAGATTTGAAATAGCAAGATAATTTTGTATTTACATTTTTTCTTGTTGTAGTCACGCGTGTATGCTGAAAAATGTTAAAAACGGTTAAAAAGTTAATTAATTACGATAAGTTATCAAAAATATTAAAAAAATTTCTTCATTGTTTTTTATTTTTTTTTTTGTCTATTTTAGTGCAATTAATAATATAATGAGGTAAAAAATTTTTTTCAATTGGATATTTCAGTTTATTATAGGTGTAATGATTTTTTTTTCTTGTAATATTGCATTTTTAAGAGAGTATTTTAATTGCTTATTTCTGTGTCTACCGGATGACAATTCAGATATAATTAAATAGATGCATATAAAAATTGTGACAGGGAAAAAACAATGTAAGAAAAATAATGTTATATTTTTTTATTCTATAGACTCGTCGCGCATATGGCAATATATATAAGTGCGGGAAAAAGATGACGTAACGGCCATGATGAGCATCAGCTTCCGCGGCTATTTAACCATCACCGGAAGCTATGATATATATACCTACATGTTGTACATTATTTTATGTACTTGTCCCCTATTTAGTTGATGCGCGATCTCAGTAATAATTCCAACGAGATCATCTGTGTATATTGTGTGCTTCTCTCCTCATTCAACCGTCGTGTATATATGTTGTTTATGTGGTTATCAAAGTGTATTGAAGTTGATTGCCCATGATTTTTTGCCAAATGGATTTATAATTTTTTTACAACTCGAAAAATTAATTTAAACGATCACGCATTTCATCTATTATATCGATAAAAAAATGATTTAACAATAAGTTTGGTGAATTTGATAGAGGAAAAAAAAATTAGACCTGTTTTCAAGCGATAGAAATGGGAAATTGGAGATTTTGTGATTTTTTTTTTTTTTGTTTTTTATGATAACTCTGTATCTAAGCGAGATAACGAAAAATGTTATTGATATCAAATGATTGAAAATTAAATTTCCTACAAAAAATAAAGAATAACATTTTTCAATATTTCGCTCTGATTTCAAGATATTTTGAAAAATAAAAATTTGAAAAAAATCATATCTGAAAAACTGTGTGAGATAGAAAAAAATTTTATTCACATTTTTTATAGGAAATTTAATCCCCGATTAATTAACTTTCTTGACATTTTTTTATATTTTGCTTATTTATCGAATTATCACTAAAAAACTGAAAAAAATCTCAAAATCTACTAATTATTCAACACAAACTGTTTTAAAAGTTGAACAAAAAATTGAAAAAAAAAAAATTTTTTTGTCAATCAAAATTTCCAAAACTAATAAATAGTTCTTTTTGGAATATTTTTTGTTGAAATAGATAGAGATTTTTTGAAAAAAAAAAAACGTAAAAACAGTGTAAAAATTACCTCTATGTATAAAATGATGAGCTACCTCTTCTGAAATTGTGAAATGTTCGCTTCCGGTTTCCGTTCTCGATAAATTGATCATTTCATGCAAGTTATCTATAGTGTGTGGAGGCCAGTTGTATAGGAAAATGAGAGAATCTGTGTAAAAGATGGACACACATGACGACGACGACGACGACAATTTATGATTACTTCCGATTGCTAGAAATTACAAATTCCGCTTGTAGAAACGAGATTTTACCTCGCTTCTAGTCAATTATTATCATATTGTATTCACTTGTCCACTTACTTTATTATCCTGGCTATTAGGACGATTTTTATCAGTTTTATTTCATATTAGGTTTCAGAACGTACGAAAGATCACTGTATAGTTGCTTGATAACTAGATATACGTCTTTTAGACACATATACAAGTATTTTCCCGCAATCTCAGACAACACCGGTACTTCCCGTACTCAAGTTTGAATGAATCACACGCTTGGTGTATGATTATCCACGTACGCATGTACGACTGACGATTACCGAGCGTAATCGTCCTATCAGCAGTGTACGTTGCAATAGTCCCGGAAGAACGTCGTCTAGTGGAGCCTTAAGGTGTTGTTTTTTTTCTTGTTTTCGGTTTTTTTTATACATTTGACATTGGAGACTCTCGCGTCGTCATCGGCAAGATATAAATTTACTATAGGCATTTCTTATTATCCCTTTATCGCAATACAGTATCGGCTAAGAATGCAAGTTTTGATTTATTCATCCGTCCAATGGTGTATTATTCGACGCCATTATCTCGACGAAACAAAAACTTAATATACCCTGCATTTCTATACCATACATACATTCTTCAACTGTAATCATATAGTCTCTGTTGAATAAGTTTCGTTTTTTTTTGTTTACGTTTTCCGATTTTTTTTTATCTCATGCTCATTTTTATGTATTTATGCAGGGTTAACTGATCTGATAAATGTATTTTCACTTATCTTGACTATATATATACGTAGATTCACTGGGAAACTTTAGTTATAGTGAGTTTACTTGAGAGTTATCTTGAATTCTTTGTTTTGTGATTTTTTTTTTTTCAAGGTTTCTTTCCGGGGTTTATTACAATTTTTTTTTCTTTTGATTGATTTTTTGTTTCAAAATTTTTAAACATTGAAATCGACTTGAAAATTATGATTTCTAATTGAAATGATAGATTTTAGTCTCAAAATGAAAGAATTAAAATTTTTTTATTGTTTTATGTTATGAAATTTGAAAATTTACCTAAAAATATCGAATTCTGATAAAAATTTCCGTAAAATTTTCTTAGTTTTTATGACTTTACACGAAATATTAAACCATAACAATCGTTTGTAATTGATATTTTATTGAAATTCATTCTAAATAAATTATTTAAGTTTTTTTTTTTAAATAGATTTAAATGTTGTAATTAATGCATTTGAAATACTGCAACAGTAAATAATTTCAATAATTCATAGGATAATTTATTAAGGTTTGTATTTTATAGCTGGACAATTTTTATATACTATGGGAAAAGAGGAACGACTTTAATTGACCGGTATTTAAGAATGAAAAAAAAAAAAAAATAAATAATTTATTGATGCACTTGGACATTGGAGTCTTGGATGAAATCGTTGCCTTCCGCTGATGGGGCAGTACGGTCTAGTAATCGCTTCTCCATCGTCATTTAATACGGAAGAAATGATTCCGGACATTGACGTTAGAGTGCAAGGGCCGGGGCAGAAAATCGCAGCGGTGTACACCGAGCGTGTAGACCGATCTGTGCGCAATAAGAAGCGGTAATGTGACGTGTCATAATTACCCACAACTATGGCCAATCCTATCCGTACTGATGCATCAACCGCGTATCTACGACGAGCTTCAGACGCATTTAACGGTCAATGATTTTTCTAAGCATTTTCAACAATGCTTCATTTAACTCACTATATTTCAAGCATTTATAAATTGCAGCTTTAGGAATTTATATGACTTGTGCAAGTACAAAACGGAAATGTTATAAAAATCAACGGTTCATAAGAAATTGATGTTATTCATTCAAAAATGAAGATCAATTTTTTCCAAATTCTCGGGACATTATCTAACTGTTTTCCTGGATGTTTTTTCAATTTTTTTTTCAATATGAAAAACTTTTTTGCTGAACAACTAAACCTCCTGACCCATCTAACGCGTTTCAGAAGTTTTACGTATTTTTTTCAATATCCTACTATTTTTTTGTTTGTTTTTTACCGATAACTCGAAAACTATGCGAGATATTAAAAATTTTCATTCGAATAAAATGATTAGAATTTTTATTTCCTATAAAAAATGTAGAATCAAATTTTTCGATATTTTGACTCCTCTTTGAGATATTTTAAAAAATCAAAATTTTGAAAAAAATCTTAATATCTAAAAAATTGCAATAAATCGAAAAAAAATTCATTTCACATTTTTAGTTGGTAATTGATCGCAAAAAAATTCGAAATGACATGAAATTACGAGAAATGAATTTTATCCGATATATTTTTTAATACAATTTTTTCCGATTTCCTCGGGCGTTCCTTAGCGTTGTAATTGTGCTATTAAATAGTGAACGGTCTGAAGGACCCAGTCAAACTGTTACAAACTCAAGATTTCGTTTTATTCGATCGCAGAAAAATTCCTCAGGACAAAAACTTACGGGAATTGAATTTTATTTGATATTTTCTTCAAGATTCTTTCCTAGATTCTTCAAATATAATCTTATTGGATAGAAAAAAATTTTATTATCTAAAATATGATTCATAATTCAGCAGATATACGCTGGATTTATCTGAATTTTTAGACAATCGCGTGTGGGAATCAACACTCAATAATATCAATTGTGATATGTGGGTGGATTGTAACCGAATATGTCTTGGTATTTTCTAGTTTCCAATTTATCGTCTACTCCGGAATCATATTGAAATTATTATTAGTCATATCCTGGATAAAATACGCTCGATTATTGTTGCAGGATATTGCCTCGTTAATTTAATCACACCTCAGCCTGTTATAAATGCAGTATGATGGTTAAACGTGAATTTTAATGAGGGATAATGTTTATGATATTGTGATAGTATATGCTGTTTATAGTAGACTTTGAAGAGATTGTTGGATTATTTAGGGTGTGTGTGGTTCTTGCACGACGACGATTCTCGCGCTCAGCTGTGCATATATATTCATATGTGTGCTGCACTATATATAACACTGCGCGTCGTCGTTTGCCCGCGTACATTCGTGACAATCGCGGGTAGAAATCGACTCGATAATGCTTGGAAGCAACGTGGGCGGGTAAATGTATGAGACGGCTCGTGTTACTGTTACTGCTACGCCCGACACATCCTGCCGCTTTTTCTCCTATTTAATTCATATCGTTGGCTGCAACAGCTGTGCATGTATTGAAATTAAAAGAAAATTATTTTCACCATCTCAACACGAAGTTTTATTAAACTCTTTTGACTCTGATCCTGTGTCAAAGTAATAAACTTGTTCGCAAAATGGAATTGAATTTTTTCACATAGTACACGCGGGTACATAATTTAGAAAATGATTTTTTTCCGATTTCGAACTTTCAGAGCACACTACTTAAAAAAAGAGGATTTTTGACAATTTTTATTAAAAAATGGATTGCTTAAAATGTTTAAAAGGTAATAGAAAATGTATATTAGTTTTTTTTTTTAATGAAAAATTGAATTTTTAACATCTTCCGAGTGTCGAAAATAGAAGTTTCTCAATTGTTGGACTAATTGTGACCTTTGTAGTGCTTGAAATAAAAAAAAAAAGTTCATTCAATTAGTTGGATATCTCAAGAAAATGGTAGATTTTTTAAATAATTTCAAATTTTGTTAAAATTCTGATGGTTGTTGATATAAAAAATTTTTTAAATCACTGTTTTTTCACAATAAATCATTTTTTACAATTGATAATTTTTTTTACAACTGATAACAATAATTCAATGTTTCAAGTTTATATGATTTATATTTTCAAAAAATATAAATTTGATTAAAAAATACAAACTCAATTTTTTTTTTAATGGTATTCATATTTGTCGATAAAATTAAGTTTTGAAAAAAAAAAAAAAATTAAAACATGTCATGAAATTTATCCTCAAAATTTTTATGAGCATAGGATTTATTATTTTTTTCAACTATTTCCATCGATCAAATTATTTTATAAAAATTAAAGAAACTTTTTTTATTCCACCTGTGATAAATCATCAATTAAACGATATTAAATGACAATTTTTTTACGGAAAAAAATTTTGTTTTCACGTAAATTATAATATTTCTACAGGGAGGAGTTGTTGGGATGTTAAAAGAGGGGATGTTCTATAAAATGCATGCAGATTATTTCTGAAAATTGATTGACAGGACGTTGCGTGAAATTAGATGGGCGGATATGTGATTATACCGATATATGTATAAACCGCGGCAGTTGTGGCAGTAAAAAAGGGCGCGAGGGGACAAATACACGAATGGAACGCGGGGTAACTGATGGACGTGCGCGTCTCATCTGGTCTGTGCCAGCTAGAAGTCGTCGTCTCCGGCAGAGAGAAGAGTTGCGGTACTGGTCTAAAGAAATTACCGTTAGCAACGAGTGCAACTTGCTCTCCGGTACCGACGTTGCGTTGGCTTCCTGATCATCGTAGTTGTTGTAGTAGTGCAGGCACTGTCTCTGTGTACTCTCGAGAAATATTTACCCTAGAGTGGAGGAGAGAGCTTTGTGTGTTGCGTTCGCAGGTACAACACAACGAGAACATCAACAACAGTTGCAATGTGTCTACGACTTTTCCTCATCACCTGTCCTTTCTTCAGCCGACTTTATCCTCCCTTTGTCCCATAAACTTTGTATTTTTCTCAGTGTCTCAGGTCTTTTTTTCTTCCTCGTTTTCGCCTCACACTATAATGCTTATAACCGCGAATGTGTGTTCCGCGGGGCTCATTTTTAAAATGACGTTAAAGCATTGTAAAAAACATTTTTAATGCTATGCATACATGTTTTAAAATTTTTACAGGTTTATAATTTGCTATTTCAGTTTGTTATAGTATTAATTAATTATTTAATTAGTATAACTCGGAAAGTTGAGGTGAATTTTATAGAGTTATTGTTGAAATTTTAATTGGAATCGTTTGTTTGGGGTTTATTTGGATTGTGACACGGATATATAGTATTTTTTGAATTTTTTTTTCACTTTTTTGTGGATTTACAATTTTTTTTGGATATGTTTAGTTTAATTTTTATATTTTTAAAATTGCAAGACTTTAAATTTAGGCATTTTTTTTTTTTTTGAAAAATTTTGAATTCTAGAATTTTTGATTTTTAAAACATGTTATCAATCAATAGCTGGAAAATTTAACCTCAAAATTTTAACATTTCAAAAGTTTTGAAATTTATTTGTGAATTTTTAATTCCACTTAAAATTTCAGACTTTAAAAAACTTAAAAATAAAAAAATTGAGCTACTGGAAATTTAGGTTTTTTCAAGTTTTAAAAATGAAAAGCTTAAGAAAGTTTGTTCTAATTGGAATTTACGGTTTGATTGTTAAAATTTTAATTGGAATATTTTGTTTCATTTGGATGAGCTAAAAAGGCCTTTATTAAAAGTTTCGGATATAATTATGTCGATGTTTAACGAATTTCAGTTGATGAATCAAATGGTTATTTTATATTTGAACTTTAGTATGTATTTGTTGGATATGCTCGTTAGCGCTACACTCGTGTTATACTTTGAGCAGTTGCATTTATACCATTTTCCATGTTGTTCATGAATACCAGATTGTACACATTTATGATCATTTTGATGTGAATATCGGTTTGTATATATGATTCAGTTATGTAAACTCTCTGAAAAGTGTGTATTTTCCTCTTTATGACATGATAGCCGTTGTTGCTGGTTTGAAAATGTATTTTTTATTGAATTGAGTAAAGTTACGCGAAGCTAGAGAAGTGAAGGTTATATATTCTGCGTTGGTGTTATTCCGAGAACTCACAATGCCACACATTCACGAAGTGGCTTATGTTCTCTGGCTCGTCCTCGTCGTGACTCGCGATCGCGTGGGGTTGGTTTTGTACGATTTGTGGGCAACCGTTAGATTATTATCCACTGTCGGTTATTATTGACAGTCTGCGACCTAAATTTCTTGTACTATACTGTGTTTAGTGTGAATCTAAGAAATTCCATCTTGCGTCTTATTAGAAAATAACTCAAATTGCCATTTGTTTTTCTTTAAACACCAACTGTACATCTATGAATTATTTGATTATTGAAAAAACAACAAGATATAGATAAAAGTTATCTTTAGAAAATGAAAATTGAAATGAGATTTTTTTATTTGCTCAAAATTTCCAACATTTTCCAACAATTGAAAAAAAAAAAAAATAAGAATATCTTTTTTTTTAATTTAATTTTTCATAATATAAAAAATATAATTGAATATTTTTGGTAAAATTAATTTTTTTAAATAGATGTTTATATTTAAAAAAATAAAATATTAAAATAAAGTATTTTGCAAGTCGACTTTTAATGCAAAATTTAGATTTTTTAAAACAACTTTTATTTTATTAAATACAAAAAATCAATTTAAAAATTTGTCATAATTCGATTTTTCAAAGTAATAATTTTTTTTTTTTTAATTTCCAAATTTCCTTAAAAAAGTTAAAAAATTTTAATAAAAAAAATTTTTTATTACTCTTAAGTAGTTAATGTTGACTAGTTGAAATAATTTATTTTTCATGAGAATTAATTGAGAAACAAAATAATTATTTCACTAATGAGCAATAAAAAAAATTTTAAATCAAGTAATTTAATCAAGCAATAAATCATTGACATATAAAAACATTAAAAACATTCATGTTGCGTTGGCAGTCTTACAAATTGCTCGGATTTTTTTTCGTTATTTAAAATATTATAGTACACATATATAGACTGAGAGTTACTTCACACGACGATGTTTCCAAGATTCTGCAATGCCACTTTCCTACTTTGTATACGACTCGTCGCGAGGTATTTTATGTATATATGTATGTTTATATACATATATATTGTATAGTCGCGTGTTTATATACAGACAGGATGGAATAAAGTGTATACTCGCAGTGCATAACTGGCTCTTTCTCTATTTGGCGTGACGCTGTTTTTGCCATTGCCACCACTATCATCACCATGCTACACTCGCGCGGCTTTAATCAACGCCGTCAGGCCGATTGTTGGGGAGTTGTGCGTTATATAGTTGTGGGAAAGAGAGCGAGTTTGTGGAAATACACGCGGTCGATAGCTTGCACGCAGAGTCAGACTCTGGGGTTACCAGTGGTCAAGGTTCGTTATCTGATCACCTCTACAGCTGTTAATTAACCAGTTACCTTTTAACCAGTATGTTCATGCCGAAATCCTCATTACCAATTAGAAATTGATCATCATTAGTTCATTAAATTGTTTCGCTTTTTTTCCCCCATATTCCATTGGTGATTAAGAATTTTTTTTTTCCCTCTTTACTCACTCCGATATTTTCATCGTTATCCTCTATTATTTTAAGCACAAATATAGTTTTTCATATACTTACACATGAGCATGAGGCAATTTTTCATTTTTTATAATCAGATCGGAGGTACTACTCGGCGTTAAAATTAAAATTTAGACTAAACCATTAATTTTAGGCTGAAAACTCATAAAAACTTTTCTATTTGAAATTAAATTTTCTAACTTTTTTATTCAAGACTTTTTTTTGTCAGATCAATATTTATTGATTTATAGCGCTGTAAACGTCTAAAAGTAGTTCAGCGCTGGTTATTATTAATTATACTTCGTGAACCGTTAAACTTGATGAAAAATTGGTTATTATTAAACTTGTAGAATATTTAATTATCTACATTTTTTATTTCAAAGTTTTTTTTCCATGATTGAAAATTTTTTGAGAAATTCGATGTTTAACGGTGAAAAATTTTTTTTTTTTATGAAAAGTGATTTGAAAGATTTATTTTTTAGTTTGAAAATAAATTGTTATTCATGAAATTTTATTTTAAGGATTGGGGTTGTATTGTGGAGCGTTTTTTTTTTTTTTTTTTTTTTTTTT
>MVJL01004517.1:0-48843 GCA_002156465.1 Macrocentrus cingulum
CAGGCTCGTTCTAGATATTCAAATATTTGAATTTTCGAGGGATAAATAATTCATTTGTAATCGTTTATGATTAAATAATTGATTTTTATTCAATTCTTACGCTATTTAACATGGTTTAACAATTTATTTACAATCAGAAAATCGAAGTAGGTTATCTATGTGAAATTAAATCATCGAAATTAATTTAAATTATTAAAAACAATGCATTATATGAATGAATATCCTCATTTATCAATATATTACTTGAAATAACATAATATTTTGTTTGATTGGTATGGATTTTTGTTAAAAACAATATGACACAATATTTTAACTCAAAACTTTCTGTACAAGTGACAATTCAGCTGTCAAATTAGCTTGAAAATTAATTAATTATAATTATTCCCTTATAAAAATGTTTCAAAGTCCTTTAAAGTCCCTAAAAAAATCGTAAAACTATAATTAAGATATAATTTCAGAGACTTTTATATAAAAGGAACAAACTAATTGAAAATAATTAAAATGAAAAAAGTCCCTAAAAAAATCGTAAAACTATAATTAAGATATAATTTCAGAGACTTTTATATAAAAGGAACAAACTAATTGAAAATAATTAAAATGAAAAATTTTCAGCCCAATAATACCGAGCATCAATGGAAATATTAATATTGTATAAATAGGCTGGATATGGAAAGACAGAAATATTGCTTATTTCAGGAAGATGAGATTCTGCAAGCCATGTCGCGAGAGTTATAGCCTTCCTGAGGCCGGCAATGATAAATTTCCGGTTGAACTCGACGTTCTGGGCGACGAAAATGGACATTTTGCGTTTGGATGTGGGCTGTCGTTGCGCCCCCCGAAGACGACCATGGTGTCAGTATCATGATCATCAAGCTGTATTTGGTTGTTAATAACCTGAAAATAAAATTCAAATGCATGTCAAGTCTTTTAGCTGCTTACAGGACTTTATATTGGTTGTTAACATCCAACTGTCACACAAAATTAAATTAACTTTTACGTCAAAATTAATTTTACGTGATTTCTAATTGTTGTCTGGCATCAAAAACGATTTAAATGAAATTATGAGGCATGAAAACTCAACAAGTAACTAACGTCAAAATTAATTTTACGTGATTTCTAATTGTTGTCTGGCATCAAAAACGATTTAAATGAAATTATGAGGCATGAAAACTCAACAAGTAACTGGAACTTTCCCAGAAAATGTCTTCTAATACAGAAGTTTGTTTATCATATTCGAAAAAAAATCCAATTGTTGCGAGAAAAGTTGATAACGTCATGGGAAAATATAAACATACACAAACTCACCAATTTAAATGTTATGTTTATCATATTCGAAAAAAAATCCAATTGTTGCGAGAAAAGTTGATAACGTCATGGGAAAATATAAACATACACAAACTCACCAATTTAAATGTTGTTTTAAACACCATAACTCGGCCAAAGATTCAAGATCGGCCTTGAATAACTGCATAGTCGTGCCAAAAGTCATCAGCACTGATTTTGCAGTCAGCTCTGGCAAAAGTCAAGCCACTAGCTGAAAAAAAAGATCGGCCTTGAATAACTGCATAGTCGTGCCAAAAGTCATCAGCACTGATTTTGCAGTCAGCTCTGGCAAAAGTCAAGCCACTAGCTGAAAAATACAGATATTAACACGTGAAAAATTGTTTAAAAAACTAAACGCAACATTACTGTCACCTGTGATTTCACGTTGGAGTTAGCAACGCCAGGATGAAAAAATACAGATATTAACACGTGAAAAATTGTTTAAAAAACTAAACGCAACATTACTGTCACCTGTGATTTCACGTTGGAGTTAGCAACGCCAGGATGCTGATCCTTATGATGCTTCTACGAGTAACCGAGTTCCAAGACGTGAATTGGAATCAACAGAATGCCTCGAGTTACTCCAGGTTGCCCAGCAGCTCCCGGCCATTGTAATTGTGTAGTCAGGATTCAGACAGAATGCCTCGAGTTACTCCAGGTTGCCCAGCAGCTCCCGGCCATTGTAATTGTGTAGTCAGGATTCAGCTTTACTGCAAAAAACTCGACGGATTAATCAGGTGCATTGACCACATCCAGCGTGAAAAGTTACATGTAAATTTGTCACTCTCAATTGTCCTGAGCCCCGACAACCAATTAAGCAGGCGTAAAAACGAAGAATTGTCTTACCACATCCAGCGTGAAAAGTTACATGTAAATTTGTCACTCTCAATTGTCCTGAGCCCCGACAACCAATTAAGCAGGCGTAAAAACGAAGAATTGTCTTTAAAATTATTTAAATAACTATTTGCGAAGTTCTGAGGCCATTCACACGATGTCACCTATACAGCTGTATACAAAATTATTGACTTCTAAGGGTGTTCTACCGGTGATAGATTAATTGATTTATCAAATAAACATCTAAAAATGACTACAGGACTGATTTTCCACAACAGAACACTATCCAAGAGAGTGTAAACTACATAGTTATCGAATCTTCTCAACTTTAGTTAACACTAATGTAAACATAGCGCCCAATTTATGCATAACTCTGTCTGATATTGTATATTTTTAATGGTTGAAACCCTCAAATAGACTTCAGAACTTGGCACTCACCGACGATGAATCTGCAACTCCTGGTGGACACTGCTGCTTGCTCTGATGCGTCCGGGATCCTTCGAATCATGGCCCTAATAATCAAAACAATTTACTTTAATTAACATTTTCTCACTTGCAACTATAAAAATAAAATGTTATCGAGTAAAAACCTTGACCTTAAAATACGCAGTCGAATATCACCATTGTAAACTCATTTCCTTGCATGTAAGATCCGTGAAACGCAAGTTATATGCTGTGAAATAATTGATTAAGATCCCTAGATTAACATCAATTCTTAAACACCATTCAATTTCTTGGATATTTCTATTTATCTGCTATGCATTTGCCGTCACGAATTTTTACGAGACAGAGAGAGAGACAGACTAATATCGATTTTACAATTTACACCAAGATGGCGTCGATCAGCTGTTGTGGAAAGATATAAATGGCTGGATTTACATGGTGCGCTATTTTAACGCAGCGTTAAAACAACGCACCATGTAAATCCAGCCTTACGGTTTCTCTCTTTTGTGCCGTGTTGACTGTTGACCGTCGAGTCGCGATTTGCACGTGAGCTTTAATTTTTTTTTCATATATCAATGCGTATTTTATTACTGCAAAATGTGCTTTCGGGAGATATAGTAAAAATAATTTAAAAAGTGCACCGATCGAGTAATGCAAGTGATTAAAATGGTGAAAATCAATGAAAATGATTTGTAAATCTTAATTTCCGACAGCTCAACCTAACGAGGTTAGAGTTGAAGAACTTGCAATCACTTGGCGGGAGACCCTCGATTGTTGTAAATACTATTGACTCTTAAAGTAACGTATACTGTCACATCTTTTAAATATTTTATTTATTAAAATGAACTCTAATCAGTCGTCGGAGTATACTTCAACAGTAAATATTATGGAAATAGAGCCGGATTTAGTGGATAATTTTACATCGATTGGAGCAACATTATTCGGATTGATAGTTTCAATTATTGTTGTTGTACGGCAGTTAAAGTAAGTACACTTAATTCTTATTAAATAAGCAAGTGATTATAATTATTGATTATTTTTTCATTAGAAACAGATGGCCTATTTCTGCCAATTGTTGGTTTTGCAACCACAATACAAAAATCTACAGATCGCAGATTGACTGGTGGCTATGTCCAAGCTGCAGCCAATATAACGGCTTTACAGAGGTATAAACTCAAATTACTCCAATAACAATTTCCCAATATTAAAAATATATTTTTCAACTTTAGGATGGCGATTACAAATATGATATTCCAGAGCAACGAAAGCGGAATACAAGCTCTCGAAAATTTCATCGAAAAATTATTAAACAAGAACCAATCAACAATTCAAATGGCTTGTGTTACTCTTGTAATCGAAATCAAGAACTCAAAACTTATGAATTACGTTCGATAAATACTAATGCTTGGTTGGAATCAGAAATTACGGCTTTCAAGCAAAATCTAGAAATGAAGTACGCCTTGTGCAACAAGTGCAATAACATAGTCGAAAAATTCTTAAAAAAACAGAGCTCATGGCTGGCTCAATACAAAATGCTCTCGTTCAAACGATCATCCATAAAAATATTCACAAATACCAATGCTAAGATGGAAAAACCTTGTCGATTTTTTCTAATGCTTCTCAGTTTAGCATCATTCAATTATGCTACTTATCAATCATTGCCTATTTTCGGAGCAATATTACAACTATTTATTGGGAGTAAATTACCGATTGCAAAGCGTAACGTAGATCTGGTAATGACATTAATGTGGATTGTCGTTGTGATACTCATGCCGTTCAATGAATCAAAATTCTTCAAGCTCAAGTTTGAAATGACATGGATTTCTCTGGAATATATTACTGGGCAGCACATTCTTAGTGTTTTATCATTAATTTTGACTTTTATGAATCTTACTGTAAAAAATTCAGTTGCGCCGAGTTCAAATATCTCGTTTAAAAGGTTAGATTCACCAAGCATGACCTTGCCTATTCCCAAAATATCGGCCGAGTTATCAAGTGATGAAGAAATAGAAGTTGAAAAAACTCACCGTCAGACACCTGTTAATGTAACGCAATTTTTAACAACTCCGTTTCTTCAAGAACCGTCGTCAAATACGTCGCTGAGTTTCAAAATTTGCGAGAGTCAGCACAGCCGATTGTCTACAAAAAACACCAATTTATTTGAGCTGTTTAAACAGTCTCCAAATCCGAGGCATCATTTTGAAAATGATTTTCTAGATGATGGTTTAAAAACGTTGCGTAGTTTGTCATTGAGTGATAATATTCAACAAGGAGAGTCAAAGAGGTCAAAAATGTTTAAAAAAAGGACATACAGCACAAGATCGCCCGAATTGTTCAATAGAAACGGCAAAATAAATATTCGAAAGTCCATTTTGGCGCCACCAAAGTTGAAAAATATTGCTCAGACGTCCTGGGTAGCAGGTGGTTATTGGCAAATGGGCATGGAACCGCCTACTCTGTCGAGATCGTCGAGTCAAAGCTCAGGTTTCGGTTCTGCAAGCTCCAACTGCGGGCCATCTCGGGAGCCTTCAATTATCAATGACGTCGACAGATGCTCCGTTATCTCAGACGTGCCTACTCAGTGCTATCACTCTCAACGACCGCCGAGCATCAGCCCAGTCAGTTCATTCTGTCAGCATTCAGGATGTCGATTAACTGTTCCTGAATTAAATGGATGTATGGCCAATCTCGTGACTTCGTGCACCTCAGCTCCACCGAACGTTTGTCACAGTTATTATCTCAACGATCAACATTTGCAGAATCAAAATGTGATTCACCGGAATTCTGAGGTAAACTCGGGTGCATCACCTCTCATAGTATTTCTGACAAATCCCTGGCTGCCGGTATTTTTTTGTGGTACATTTTTCATTCATATGATTTTCTTCAGCCAACTTTTTCAACGTTAGTTTGATTTAATTATTTATATTTTATAATGCGAATTTAACACAATCACTGACGATACGTTGAGCAATTAATCGACAAACAATTTATACTGTGAAACTTGTGATAAAGAATTATCTTCATGTGTGTTCAGTAGAGTATGTACCTACTTTTATTAGAGATCTAAAACGGGTATTAAAAAAAAATAATAAAACATAACAACTTGAAGTATGATATGTTATAGATATACTATAGAGATATGCATGTTTCATATCGGGTGCTACATTCAATATGAAAGATTCGAGCATGAAAATTATTATATTGGCAGGGTAGTTGTGTGTGACATAGTATAAGCATAAAAAATGTGTCTGGGTAATTTTGATAAGTAACGTTCTATTGAAACTGTTGGATAACGTTTGAATTTACTTTTTCTTCAATCAAACTGAAATTAATATATTTTGTACCGAGGGCGTAAAGGAGGTTATTTCGTAACGAGTGTAAAGTTGCTGCACGAGCCGAAGATGAGGGCCGCATCACATTCGTCAGGTAGCCTCCCTCACGCCTTTGGTCTAAACGATATTTTTCGGCACATTTGCCAGGCGTGATGTAGCTTATCTTTTTGTCGGGCGCGAAATTCAATTTTACGCCCTAGGGCTTGAAATAGCGGGCGTAATATGCAATTTTACACTCTAGAGCCTAAAATTTTACTTTGCGCCCCGTAGCCAATGCTGAAATGCCGATGACAAAATAAGCCACTTCACGCCCGAGTCTAATTATAAGACTATAATTAGGAATGCATGCATAGAAAATATTAGTGATTAGCTTAAAATGAAAATTATAATGTTATTCAGTTCTTTTTGAGTTTTTCTTATAGACAACTACTCATTGGACTGAATTTTCACTGATCTTCACTCTTTATATCAACGTGTGAAGTAAATATTCATACATTTTTTTGATGAAATAATTAAGTGATTTTTATACGCAGCTATAAACTTTTCATTTTTTCAAATTATACGTGCGCAGCGTGAATGAAAAAATTTGCCATATGAATTGTAAATGTACAAATGTGCCACGACATAGCAAAACAGTTATTGTATAGTATATTGGGTGACAAGTGCACAAAAATGGCAATTTTTTGACAGCGTAAAATTTGTTTGTCACCTGTCAGGACTAAAATTCATAGGACGAGTTTAAAAGTTATACACGAGTGTGTTTTACAATCAACCGAGTTTTTGCGGATAAAATTCTGGAGATAACAGTACAAACTTTACGCTGTCAACTTTGACAAAATTGTGCAAATGTCGCAAGCTATTTTTTGCAACAACTGTCGATAATTGTCATAAAATGGGCCAGTTTATCTTCGGTTAAAAGGTGGAAAAAATCGAGTTTTATCGGCAGGTGTTGAAAAAAAAAAATTTATTATGTAATTATATAATAGTGTAAATGGTTTTTTTGTGCTTTACCGAAGTCGGTGATGTATATATATGTGAAAATCGTACTCAATGTTTTTGGAATTTTTTCGTTTTTACACGATTAAAACTGTCAAATTGTTGATATTAATTTTTTTTCTCTTCCGCGTTTTAAAGAGATTTTGTGAATTTATTGCAAGCACCATGGTCTATACAGTACCATTATGAAATATACATTATTTATATTATTATTCTTGGCTTATATTAATAAAAATATCAATGTTTTGATATAATAGAATTAAATTTTATTTATTTAGCAACTTTTAATATCTGCAAAACGCATTTTTTTAAAGAAAAAATCCGTTTTGTGGGAGCTCTGATCAAGATGACGTGATTAACAGGTGTTTAAATCGATGTTTAGGTGTTGTAAATTGGGAGTATTGATGTCCACACGCTTTCTGTGATATCTTTAAGATTAATTTTAGTTATTAGTTGGATATCTTAGAGTTTAATTTACCGTTTATTCACCGTTTATCAAAGATTGGTGGCTGTTTAACCGTATAGTCGCACTGATAATTAGTTCGCGGTTTCTCAATTCGATTTGCTTCTGCTTCGATAGCTCGTATATATTCGACCAAGCCGTACCTCGTTACATTGCCGTAATTCTTGCACAAGTCTTCCTCGGGAAGCCATTTATTCTCCCTTGAATTGAGACATATTGTCGCAAGGATTTAGAGGAGTTTTTGTGGATTAATAGTCGATTATATACCTGGAGTTGTATGTGCGGATTCTCGGACCATCCAAACCCTTTGGGAGTACTCTGTAGCTCAAGTCGTAACAAGTGGAAAAATTGTTGTCGTAATTCTCGTTTTTGTAGTTGAATCGATGACAGCGATTAATATCCTAGTTAATGGACTGTATTAATGTTTAGAAAAATTTTCGAGTTATTAAAAAACCTCGACTTGCGTTGACCAAGAATTTTCCACTGGTGTATATAAATCCGGACGATCCTCATACCAATTTCCAATTAATACTTTGGGAGAATATTTTGATTTCGTTGCTTTGAAGAGAGAATTTTCCGCTTGGCTTCGACCGTAAACTTTGTTTTTCAGTTCACTGACTCTTGAGAGACCTAATGAAAGTTGTGATCCACCTGGATCCACTAATATCGTATTCATTATAATTTAAAAGTTATGTCAATATCTAGGAGTACTTTTATTCGAATTTAGAAAAATGAATAAATGTAATGAGTTAATGATGTGGTAGTTGTTGTAAATGGAAAATCATTTTTAAGCTATGTCAAACATACAAACTGATTATAACCCCCTCAAAATGTAGTTGAAAAAAAAAAACAATTAAAATTGTTTAATTAAAAACACGCCACTGCACAAAGTATACGTGCGCCTATATTCATTCAAATAAAAAAGCTGAGGTCAACAAGTTTGAAATGCCTATATATGAAAAAGAGATTTTTTAAATGTTTTCAGACAAATTGACGAATTTTTCATGGAAATTTTAGTTCTGCAATTGAGTAAAATTTTCTGTAACTGTCGATCGCGCGACCTTGGACCTCGCGTGCAGGATCTTTATCCCATAGACCATTGTACATTAATTGACAAGTGTAATGTTACTTATATATTAACAACACATTCAATTAATTTGCAAACAAATTTTTTTTCGATAAGATTCTAGAGGACATTCGACATATTATTTTTTTAATTTTGGGTTTATTTGATAACAGAAACTAAAATCCACCATATATATAGTAATCGCAAATGAATTGTAATTTTTAATAGTAATAAGTATTACAATTAATATTATTCTACTACAGCCTCTCTATGTTCTGCATCGTACAGTCTAAAAAAATTTCTAATTTATTCAACCGTTATTTGGATAAATACTCGGTTTTTTATTTCTTTAGACGAGGAAGATAATTCAACGTCAAAATGTATTAGCCGTATTATTAATAATTAAATTTTCAGCATTGGAGTAACTTGAAATTATTTAAATGGACAATATAATTTATTTTTTTAAATCAATTTTTAAATTAATCTGTTATTTTATAAAAAGCTTTTGCGTGTCAAAAATATATCAAAATGATATAAATTATATTTTTTTAGATTTAAATACAAATTATTTGAAAATAATTCGATAAATGCTCACAGGCTTATTAACGAATATACACAAAAATTAACGTTTAATTAACTATTATTTTTCAAAATTGTACTTTGAAGCAATATCGCAATAATTGCTGAAATGCTCAAATCGCATCTCTTATATATCCCCTCGTCAAATGAAGTAATAAATTTCCAAAAATTATTTTTCTACTCTTAAAATAAAATTGAAACAAAGAAAATTTTATAAAGAAAACAAGAAGTTTTAATAAATCAAATTTAACGATATTTAATATCACTTTGATTATTAAAAAATTAACATTTTTTCTTTTACTATACTCAATCTAGATAACTGATAATTAAAATTTACTGTTTCATTTTGAGGAAAGCATAAATTTTATTTCTCTCTATTTTTATATATGGAATAAGACGCAAGTATTTGCATTATGAAAAATAATAGGACCTCTGTTTTTTTTTCGCATTAAATATGTGAGTTTTTGTGTCACCATATCATTGACAAGAGCACTACATAAATTCAGTAGAACATGTGTACAGTAAATATAGCGCCCGCAGAGAAAAATATTCGGCTAAAATCCTTCTTAACCCTAGATCTCCAAATGTAAATAGGGCTAGATCCAAATTTATATTTATCAAATCAAACTTTTTCAAATAGACACCTTCATACATTTTCTATCTCGAGAATCATTATATTTCTCTGGACTTGTGTGACTTGTGTGTGGCATACATGCACTCAAATCATGGTTTATAATGTGAAAAATAAAATTTTTGATTAAAATATTAATTAAAAAAAAAAAAACATATAATCAAGTAGTCGCAGTCATTGAATTGGACCTTTGAAAAATCGTGCCAAAGGTGCGATACTTGATAAAAAAATATTTCATTTTTAGAGATGAAAAAAAATTAATTCTATCAATAATAAATGCCATTAAACATCGACAATTCAGCGACAAGACGGATGATTAGTTATATATATACAGAAAACCAAAAGGTAATCATCATTATTTAAGGACATTTACACATTTTTCGAATTAACGATCAAATTTATAATAAGATGAAACACAAATTGCAGACATACTAATTGTATAATTGTAAGGCCTGTGAAATTAATAAAATATGTCAATTTGTTTCTACCTAAGATAGCCAGCGTTGTAGACAAAAACACAACACATACGGCCATGTATAAATTGCATATGGTCTTAAAATTAAAGCATGAAATACAGGGAGATGGTTTACCGCACATTGAAAATTTTTTCAAGTACATGAGGCTCATAAATATAAATTATATAAACACAGCGGCCAAATATACCTGCAGATATAACGATATCTCTGTGCCTTAAGCTCATCAACGTGTGATTATTCGGAGAAAAGCAACAACAATACCCAACGATTCAACTCATTTAATATCTATCGTTCAATGTGTAGAAAATAGAAAAATTAGTTTGAACAGAGAAAAAGAAATATAATCATGCAATCGTTCATCACAGCACGTGTCAAATAAAATATTACTATTCGATAAACTGACAAAATGGACTAAAAAAAAAATGGAGTGTAGAAAATGTAGATACAAAAAAAATTATTTGAACCTGACGGTAATGCAGCGATTGAGCCTCTAACAGATCCGAGAAATCTTTGATGAATTGATAGAAAATGTAACGAATGATAATAAGAATTCAATAATTGATTTTTTAAATCATTACATGGATTATAGAGAGAAAAATATTGTTTTAAAGAATGACTTTGATAGTTGAACTTGAATTGGAAGAAGCTTTAAGCGCTTAAAATTAATTAAGCGAGCTTTCCAGATTGAGATCAAATTTTTAAAGTCATTTTTTTAAGCAATATTCATCATACATAATATCGTTCAATCAAACAAATTAAGGATTATCATGTTCGATTATAAATTACACAATAAGCCACAGTCAATCATTCTTATAATCTCCCATTTACTGCATGTCAGATCGTAATTCATTGAAAGCAAGTTATACTTTATAGCCTATGAAATTTCTCATTCTAGAATATTTAATTCATATAAATATGATTTATTCCCGTGAATTTGAAGCATTTTGGCGTTAGAATTTTGCACAATCAAGAAATAGATTTTTTTTTCTGGCGTAGATTACTTGGTTATCTTTAGTATCAACTTTCAAATTCATATTTTATCGCACACAATTCTTGATGATAAAAATTACAAGTAAATTTTATCATGTACTAAACTAGTTTTTTTTGTGAATTATAAGTATATCAACAATACAGTTTTCGTGCAGGAAAGCATTTTTAAATATTAATATTATACTCTGACCCAATCACATAATTTCTTATTAAATATAGTTATAAATCCATCTTAACATATTCATGCACGCTTTAATATTTATGTCCTTTGTTGTTTATCATGTTTAAATTAAATAATTTATAAAAATCAACTATTTACAAATCGATAAGACATGCAGTATTACACGACATAACTTAAGAATCTAACTTAGCCATTATACTAAAGCACATGCTTTGTTTTTTTTTTTTTTGTTTTTGTGTTTGTTTGCTTTTTTTCATTTCAAATTAAAAGGAAAAAATGGTGCTCCTTGCGTATATAGTACTATTTTTTCTTTTTTACCGTGTACTGTACTTGTTATTTATGTGTATGAATTGTAAATTAAATCCATTTCGGGAATTCTTTTCTTTTCCTCGATGAATGTACTCTTGCGTTCGTTTTCTGTAAAAGTGAAGAATTTTCGGGGTTACGTTCATGACCGCGGAGCGTGACAATCCACATCTATTGGGAACACACAAAAAATAAATAAATAATATATAACAAAAAGTAATCGTAAGTAATAAAAAATGAATCGTGATATAATAAAGAAATAAAACACGTGAATTTGAACATAAGATCTCTTCATTTTAAAACGTAATGAACAGAATACTTTACAGGTATACATGCAAAATTAATTTAAACATAATTTAGCTCTCAATAAAACTGCTTCTCACCCCTATTTCCAGTCCGAATAGCATTAACACCGCTCACATGATGTTGTCCAGCACGAATGGGCTTAGCAATTTGTGCGCTTGGTCCACGGCGCGCCATATTTTTTTGTCTAACAGCCTCCTTAATTCTATCTACTTCATACTGATAGCGTTTACGATCTCGCATTGCACCCTCTTTGGCATCCCGAAGTGCAGTCTCTAATGCCTTCACACGCTCCATGCATGCTCGTAATCTCTTTTCCAACTTCGGTAACTCACATCGAAGGTCAGCATTATCACGAACCAATTGCTTGTGAACCTGTATGGCAAATAGAATTTTTTGTTTAGAAAAATTCGAGAACATATTGAGAAAATTAGGGAATTACCTTTGTCAATTGGTCGAGATTGTTCTCGAGGAATGAAATTTTCTGCTTTTGCGCCAAAGAACCTCCATCGTCCTCGTTGTCTTCCGCATTGGCAGACTTTTTGATTCTGACTTGTAGATCTTGAACAAAGAGTTTTCGGAGATTGTGAAGTGTTTGTAGCTCCTTGGCAACTGTGTCCTCCAGGCCTTTGAGGTCTTTGCGTGCCTGTTCACGACGTTCGTTCATCAGGAGGAGCTCTTGAAGCTTTACAGATTTTTCAGCATCCTCCTGTTTTAAGCGCTCGTAGTCGGCCTGCATTTGCTGGTGGGCCAGGGTGAATTTCTGATTGAGATCTTTAAGCTCGTTGATTGTCTCTTGTTTCGAAGAAATGTCGTCACGCAGTGCAGCAACTTGCTTCTGATGTACATCACGCAGCTGATCCATTTGTTCCTCTAGAGCAACTCGCATCTTCGTCGCGGCTTCCTTCTCCTCGGCCTTTTCTTTGTTGCTCACCGCCTGTACCTGCACGGCGGCTTTTAGTTTCGCACACTCCTCTCGAAGAGCATCTACATTTTCTTCTAGAGTACGCTTCTGTGTCTCCGCCTCCTTCATCGACTCTGAAAGCGTCTGCATTCGTGCTTCGTGCTGAGAGATCAATAATCGACACTCTGCAAGATCTTTCTCGTACTCGGAAATCTGTATAAGTTGAAAAATATACATTACTCACACACACACATACATGGATTACATATGATTTGTAGAAATTTTTATTTATATAATTGCTATCCTTGCCTTTTTATTACATTCGGCTTGGAACGTCTCCATTCCCTGACAACGCTGTACCATATTTTTTACTTCCGATTTCATTTTACTAATGTACAATCTCGCAACGGTAAATTCCTCCTCCAGTTTTCCATTCGAATCAGGCGTGATCTGACACTGAAATAATTTTTTCATGATAAACTACTCGAATAAAGGACAAAATTTATAGTATTTACCTTAAGATTTTCATCTCCACCAATAGCAACACCAATTTCCGTGAGATCTTTCAACAGATTCGTGAGCATCTCTGCAGTTCGTTTGCGCTGGTGCGTCGACATGTCGCGCAACTGCTGTAATTCTGACATTGTGGAATTTAAGGCAGTTTGTTTGGTAAGTAATTCTTCAGACAGAACTTCGTGTTCCTTATTTTTCATCTCAACCTCTTGAGACTTCTGATCATAATTAACTGCCAATTCTTCTAGAGCTTGCAGAACTTCCTTCACCTCCTCTTTTGCGCTTTCCGTCTCTTGATTTATTGTGCTCATTTCTTGCTGTAGCTGCTCATAATCCCTGCGCGCACTTGCAATCAGTTCCTCCTGCTCATCTAGTTGCTCCTTCAGTTTCTCCAAGTATTGCGACTGTTGATTAATCTCCTCATCCTTTTCATCAAGCAATTGATACAATCGCTCACGTTCCTCCTCCAATTTCTGCCGCTCCTCGTTTGACAGAGATCCAGCCATGAATCCGCCGCCGGGTATCGCGGGCATCGGACCAGACGGCACTGTCTCCTTAGTCTCAATGACAGAGACAACGGGGGTCATTACATCGGGACCCTCGACTAGGTTTACCTGCTCCTCAGGCTTTACAGTCTCACCCTGTCGCCAACGCGATAATTCAGACTCTAGTTTTTCCACTTTACCCTTCAACCGCGCTGCTTTCTCCTTTTCACGCTCATATCGGCGCTTCCATTCCTCGGCCGTCAGCTCCTCGTTCACGCACACCACGTTCTTAATCGTTTTTGCGCGCTTACCAAAGTCCAGTGTGGACTTGGTTTCAGATTCGTTGAAGCTTGCCGGTGAGCAGCAAATAATAATTGTCGTTCGGGCGTTGCCACCGAGAGATTCTTGCAGAATACGCGTAAGTTTCGAGTCACGATAGGGAATGTGAGTTTTATTACCATCGGCAAGAGCTGATATCACATTTCCCAAGGCGGAAAGAGATTTGTTGATGTTCTTTGCCTCATCGAGCACTGTTCCCTCAGCACCAGTTTTCGAAACCTTCTCAGAACCCGCTAAATCAACTAGATACAGCTTGCCTGATAGTTTCTTTTGATTTTCAAGGTTTTCCTGTTTTACGTTTATCAAGAACACTGAATGAGAACGGGAGCTGTGTTCGTTCATGTTAGTTACTGCTATGTGACGGTTCGATTTTCCCTCCTCAATAACCTCAAAAACTTCCTCTGGACTAGACACAAATCGTTCCGTAGCTCCTTTCACGAATGGAACTCGATTTTTGTCTTCATGAACGCTCAGATTTACTTTCGACACTGTAATAGAAATAATTGTTTAAATTCCAGAATATTAGTATTTTCAAAGGCTTTATGGATTGTTACCATCGAGTAAATCTCGGATTTTGTCCATGTAGATCTCAAAGTAGGACACCTTGATGTGGAATTCGAGATTCTCCTCCATGCCGTAGATGTGATTGAAGATGTCATTGACAATTCGTGGAATGATTCCCTGCTTGTTTGCATCTCCAATGACACCCTCCATCGTGTGAGTTTTACCTGATGATGTTTGGCCATACGCAAATATCGTCCCGTTGTATCCGGCAAGCACATCGGTGACGATAGACTTTGCGGCTTCATTGTAGACTTTGTCTTGTGTTGCATTTGGTTTGAAGACTTTGTCAAAAAGGTAAACTTTACCCTGTAAAAAACCATTGCAGCTTAGTAAGAAAAAATGTTAATAACATGAGTCAAGTAGCAGGTGAGAAATGGCGTAGAAAAAATTAATTCGTGATTACGTGATTTACTTTATTTATTAACCATAAAGATACTCGGCTAAGTAGTAAGGAATATATAGGCACTGCCAGTCGCTAGTTAACTCGGAAAAATTATATTGAGTGACTCATCGGTCCTTCCAGCTTGTCCTATCTTGGTAAAAAAAAAGGGACAGATTTTCAAGAATTTGAGAGATACCTAAATGCGTGACTCCGTGAGCAAATCTTTGAAGAAATACATACGTCCAACACGTGACTCCGATTGACAAATATGAAAAATCCGAAGGATAATCAAGGAAATTCAACGAATATAAATATATTCGCACTCTATGCAGTTGTCAGCTGTGCGCCGTCGCGTGCTCATTCGTAATAAACTTAATAAATTTTGCAACTAAAGAGGTACCTTTTGTATGATAGACTCACCCCGATGGAGATGCAATTATCATCACTACCCGACGGAAATTTGACGACAAATTTCGAGCCTGCTCGTTCTTCCGAGTCGTTCAAGGGCCGGAATCTGCAGACAACTTTGATGCTATCCTCAGCGGCGATTTCTCGTTCCCTCGGTGTGTCCATTTTGCCCTCAATTTTAGAGTTAACAATCACTCGTTAAATGAAGCACTAACGTACCAAAAACTACCACGTCCTCGAGACTGTTTATCCCGTTGCCAAATAGCATAGGCAATAAAATGAGGAGAGCAACGACAGCATGAAGAAGGGAACCGTACTGTCACCGCGGCCTGTTCTCTATATCAAGATGGCCGTCGATCCTTCCCACACTGAGTGCTAGTGTTGCTCTCTCTCTTTTTCTCTCCCTCTTCACGAGCAACAGAGTAGACATGGGACAAGCTTTTGCTCATGCGTAGCCGCTATAGCTTTTGCCATGCTCGATCTCGCCTCTAGCTCTCTCTCTCGCTCTCTTTGTGTATATGTACCTGTTCTCTGTTCTAATACAGCAAGTACTCTTGTACAGAGAGTATATTTCGAACCTTTTCGATCTGATGCACACGCTATATATATATATAGTTGGCGGTTGCGATTATAACCCCCATATTCGCCGCCATGACCTTCACTTGCACGAAATTATATTGATTTCCTAAATTTTACGTGTTCATTCATGACAGGCGTTGTGAATGCCATCAGTCATCTGGCAACTCTCGTCATCAGACCTACAGGATATTGAAACGTATGTATAATTATATGATGACTACAATATTAAATATATTGAGAATAAATTATGATCTCATCGATTGCAAACCCGCCGTTCATCATCTAATGCCGTCGTTTGAGGGTACACCTTGTAAGGAACCTTTTGTTAAATTTGACTTTTGTGGTGTATAAATGTGGCTTATTATTATAATCTGGCCTTGATATCATAAATTCAAGGGAAAGTATAGAGAGAATCCTTCTGAGAAGGGACGCAAGTCTAGTCGTCACGGCTGAGTCTATTCTATAATTGCCTTCTGGTTCGTCGTAGCTTTTGCACATGTACATGATCTCTTTTATCAGCCAACTTTCTCTTGCAAAAGTGTGTTTGAAATTCGTTTTCTGTTTAAATATTTTTCAATATATATAGAGTGTATACCTACTTTTCTAGAAATTATACAAGTGCTGAAATGGCGATAATCTCCGATTATAGATGTCCTACGCAGTCTCTGATGCTTTTACTGAAAATTATCATAGTTTCGTATATGTTAATATAAAATTTTACTTACATTGTATGCTAAGGAAATAAAAACTTTTCCATTTTTTTGACAAAATATTTAATTAATTAAATTTTAAGAGTCACAAGTTTCGCCTATTCATTTCGAAAGTTTCCGCAAAAATAAGAATTAAGATGGCGGCGGTGTATTTTCATGAATTCATAATCTCGACCGCGCGTCAAAAAGCATATTTGAGCATGCTGAAATATGCTCTCTCTGTAAGCGCTTGATATACATACTGTATGTATAATCAAGCGCTTTTATATGGTATGATGAGAGTTTTCATGAACATCAAAAAAGAAAAACTCACAGCGATTGGTCGTAGCCAAAGCAGTTAGCCAATTATACCGCGATGTATTATTGTTGAGTATATTGTGGAGTATTATTTGTTGAGTCAATTTGAGATTGTTTGTGGTTAAACGGATGATTTAAACTTTGCATTTGAAAAAATGACAGAAGAATTGAAAAGAGAGGAAGCAAAAATGCTGAAAAAAATTCGCCAAATTTCATTGGCAATGTAAGAGATAAAATGATAATTAAAATAGTTATTTAAATCAAATTAATCAAACTTAAAATTAAAAACATTACAGAACGGATGAATTAATCATGCTGAGTGCATTTACACAGGACAACAATTACTTTGCAAAGACTATTAAAGCTGTCAATGCACGATTGGCCCAGCTAGTACCACCAGAAGTGCCTTTGGAGGAACTTATGAAGCCTGACGAAGAGGAAGCTGATGATGGCAGTGAAAATCCATTGCCGTATGTCGACAGCATCACGCAGCAACTTATGGGCATTATGGAGGATTAAGAAGATATCAAGTAATTCATTAATTTACTAAATAATCCTTATGATGTAATTAATGTGTTCCACCACTATTTCCATTAAATCCCATAGTTGTTTTTTCCATTTATAATTCGCATTTTTGTCATACAAGTAAGTATAAATCTTTTACACTGTGGAATGCATATTTAAAGCTTAGATTCAGTTAACCAACTGAATTTCTGTGCTTTGCGATCCGCGGAAGGATTGATCATGATGTTTATCAAGCTCGGCGTCTCAGTTTCCTAAAAAAGCCAGATTTATAATAATAGACTATTGGTTATCAAAAAACTATATTTTCAAGTCTACTTACATGCAGTGACGCTTTTAAAGCTTGAGAAATATCCTCAGTTGACTGACAAAAGTGTCCTTTCTTGCCAAATAGTTCCATCATTTTTTCATAGCGTGTTTCAGCAGTTAAAGACTGTGGTGGAGTACTAAAAAAAAGTTTTTTTTTTCACATTAATTATATACAAACCCACAGTACTTTTCAATTTTTTGTCATTCAAATTACACTTTGGTGGGTTCTCCAGCCGCTTGAATTTGTCGGAAGGTTGCTTTATCGACACCACCATAGATTCCGTTATTATTAACAATAATTATAATGATTGGTAGTTTGTATCTGAAAAAAATCATGGTTATTCAGTGTATAAAAAGTTTTTACCAAAAAAAGTACCGGAACATAGTTTCGATTTCCATGCCTGAAAATCCGAAAGCGCTGTCACCCTCCACGCAGATGACGCGTTTATCGGGCGCATAGTCCTTGCAGTAGAGTGCAGCAGCGATCGCGAAGCCCAGGCCGACTCCCATAGTGCCAAATGTCCCGGCATCCAGTCTGTGACGAGGTTTATCATGTAGTAGCATCGTCCGACCAATATCCATCGTATTAGCGCCCTCGGAACAAATTATACAATCTAAAAGTCATATTTCCACTCATTATCAACGTTTTTTTTCTAAATTTTACGATCTTTTACCTTTTGGAAGATTTTCCCGCACGTGTTTAAACACTGCATAATAATTTAGCGGTACTGCAGTATCCAAAGAATTCTCCAGGATCATTTTAGAATTTTTCTGCCCCTCGTAGCGGAGGTGGAGCCACCATTTATCGTCGGGTGCGAAGGAAAACCCGCATTTTGCTAGGCTCTGAGTTAATAATGCTACTGCCGGTCCCAAATCTGCTTGAATGGCCACTCGTGCAGTTACGGAATTGTGCAATTCTTCCGCGCAGATGTCGATCTAAAAAAAAAAAAAGAATTCAGAGCCTACGAAACACAATCCAGATGAATTTTTTTATGTTGTTTTTCATCTACTTGAATTATTTTGACGTGATTTTGGAACCTAGGCGGACGTCCGAAGTGGAGCATCCAGTTTAAACGAGCGCCAAGGAGTAAAATCACGTCAGAGTCAAGTAAAGCGGCCGTACGGGCATTGGAGACGCAGTGTTGATCCTCATCGGCGACGACACCCTTCCCCATAGGTGTAGGAAGAAACGGTAGGTGAGTTGAGGCGATCAAGCTGCGAATTTCGTCTTCAGCTTGCGCATAAGCAGCACCTTCAATTGCCAATCTTCGAATTAGTCACTCGGGACATTTGAAATAATTTCTTCACGTCATTAAAAACCTTTCCCAATGATGACAAGAGGACGTTTAGCGTGGAGGAGCAGTTTTGTCGCCTCGTTTATTAAATTTGGAGCTGGATATACCAGTGGAGGCTCAGGACACGGTAGAACCCGTGCTATTTCGTTCTCAGGAACCTGCTGCTTGAGTAAAGTAGCTGGAAGGTCGAGGTACGATGCACCAGGACGACCGTAGGTCGATAAACGAACAGCTTTTTCGACATGTTGAGGAATGAGCGCAGCAGAAGGTGGCCGAGCTGCGTATTTACAGTAGGGCCGACTTGCCTCCACTTGAGCGAACTCTTGAAAGCCTCCAATGCCTTCATGATCCTCGGAGCAAGATCCGCCGAGCACTAACAGCGGCCAACAGTTCACTTGGGCATTCGCCATGCCTCCCGTTACGTGCAACAGTCCTGGACCTGATACGCAGAGCACTGCAGCTGGTCGCCCTGTAGGTTTTGATGTTTAATATGCGATTTTTGTGGGATTGAGAGGTTTCTTACGTGTCAGGTAGCCGTAGGCTTGTGCTGCATAGCAAGCTGCTTGCTCGTTCCGAAATCCCAGATATTGCAGACCGGCTAGTTGCAGAGATAGCGACAATTCTATCACTGGGTGACCCATGATTCCGAATATGTATGTTACACCCTGAAAACAGTTGTTTTGACCAGTTAATTCCAAGATCCTTGATTGTTTTGTTATCAATTTTTATGACGAACCTGATCTTTAAGAGCTTCTGCCATTATTTGATTTCCGTCCTTCATTTTTGTTGCTTTTGAAGACGTTGTAAACGATGCCTCTCAAACCGCGCATATGCTGTGATTATATTAATTATCGTCACGATTTCAATGAACCAATTAAGAATATGAGATTATTTTGGGACTTTGATAAACATCGGTACATATATTATGTAATATTTTATGTGTATGCGTATAGTCATTTGTGTGTGGGTGTATATGTTTGGGGTCAAAAATTTCCTCAAAGATGTCGTTAGCTGTCTTTTGCGGTTGATGGCGGTCATTAGCGGACGTTTTAAAATGTAGAAAAGTTATTGATAGCGCATATTCAACAATTCAATATATTAGAATTCTATTTGTTTGGATTTTTTTTTAAATTATTTTTTTACTTTATAATGGTTTATCAATTTAAAGTTAAAAAAAGAGCCTGAAAAAAACTTAACTAATAGGAGAAATCTGCTGTATCGGCTGTTGTATGGAGTTGTGTGTGTGTGTGCATCGAGAGCGGTCGTCGGCTAGGAAGTTTCCGCGAAGATGATCGAATCATACACATATGCTGTGTGTCAAAGAGTATGTAAATGCCGTAGATCTATTGGAAAATACTTACATAGGTGTGTGCAATATATTGCAATAGGTACGTGCGTGTTTGTACGACAAATTCTCTATTTCTTTGATACGATTCGGAATTTCGGACTCTGGAGTCCCAAAGATATAGGACACAAACATCACAGAGCCTTATTTAGCCTAGCTCATCATCGTCAAGTGAATTTTTGGTCAAAGTAATCAATTTCAAGAAAAGTAAGTAATTCATTCTAAATTCATAACCATTTTTCCTCACATGTTCACCCCTTCGCCTTGGAAAAACAAGAAAATTGATGGTTTTTCTGCTAGATTAGATTTTTTCTATCTAAATTCTAACCTGAAAAGAGTATCTTAAGTGAAACTTGATTGTAAAAACTAATTTTATTGCCATTTTTCCAGTTGAACGATGACAGGTTCGGGAACAACGACGGAATCAGTGGCCCCGTCGACGGAAAAAACAGTTGCTAATCCACTCGAGCAATTTGTATTGCTTGCAAAGACGGCAAAAGGTGCTGCAGCGCTGGAATTAATCAAACAGGTGATCGAAACACCGGGAGTTCATGTATTTGGTGAATTGCTGGATATGCCGAACATTAAAGAGCTTGAAAATAGCCCCCATGCAGAGTACTGGAACACTTTGAATTTATTTGCATATGGCACGTACAAAGAATATTTGGAGAACAAGGAAAAATTCTTAGAACTCACGACTACGCAACAAAAGAAGCTACAGCACCTCACGATTGTGACGCTCGCGGAGAAATCCAAGTGCATTCCCTACTCCGTGCTGCTGCAGGAGTTGGATATCAAGCACGTGCGTGACCTCGAGGATCTTATTATTGAGGCTGTGTATGCCGACATAATCCATGGAAAACTCGATCAAAAAAATTCGCAACTCGAGGTTGATTACGCCGGACTTGGCCGCGACGTGAGATCCGGTGAAACTGGTGCGGTTATGAGTACGCTAGCTGCTTGGGGGCAGACTTGTGAAGCAGTTTTGGCGTGCATTGAGCAGCAAGTGGTCCGAGCTAACCTCGAAAAACAAAAGTCCACTATGCATAAAGAAAAAATCCAACAATACGTAAGTTTACACATTTTTACAGTAAAAAAAAATCTAATAAAGATTGTTTTTTTTTTTTCTAAAAGATCGATCAAATGCTTCTGAGCGTATCAACTAGTATTTTCTGTTGTGATTCTCGAATTTTAATTTCCAAATTTCCACAGATTGCTGGTATTAAAAAATCTCTGCACGCTCAGGCAGGCGGAGGTGGTGTCCAAGAGGCCGATATGGCGAGTGGTAGTTCATCTAGTGGCGTTAGTGACCCTATTGACGAAATTGTTGTGCCGAATTTCGGTGGAAAGAAAAAACAACATAAGGGAAAGGGTCTTAGAGGCAGCGGTAAGTTCTGGAGGACGTAAACTCGAGAAAATTTTTTTATTTTTTTGTTTATCGTGACAAATATTTTCGAAAATTTGAGGCATCTCTGCCATTTTAGTAGGGTGTTTATTTAGGACCACTTATGGGAGAAAATTTGTGATAATTTTTTTCTTATGTTTTACTCGTCTAAGTAGTTTAATGAAAATTACAATGGAGGATTTTTTGAACTCTTTTTTTCAATTCGTTCGCGAGGTGTTCATGGTTTTTGATGTTGGTAGTAAATGCAAAAAATGTGAGCTTGTATAATTGCTACTCGAATAAAAAGTGTTATTTATTTTAGTGAGCTTTTAACTCGTTCTCTTCTTGAACCTTTGCTGCCTTCATCCTTGGTGATTTTTTAGTGTGAATTTTTTCAGTTTAGTACTGTAGCAGAACTAGTAAAAAAAAATCTTTATTTTTTATTGTAGATACTTCCTATTATTAATTTATTTGTCTGTTTAGTCGTTAGTACAATTTTTGTGTGTTTATCTGATGGTTAATTAGCTTTTATTGTTTTTAATTATTCATTGATTGAAAATTTTACAATTAATGGGGATTTTCCAGGATCTACTTTTGATCCGGTTAATACGATGAATTGACCGACAACGATATTGGAAAAGCAATCAACGTCATGGGCGTATGTTGAGTGAAATTATTAACAACAGCACGAGTATTTCAATGACGTAAAATTTGTTGTTCCAATTTTTTTTCTGTTCTTTTGTCATTATGGATTTAATAATATACTTATAATATACATATAACAGCAGTTGTATATTTTTTTTGTATTTTTCATAAATAAATGTAATATGTTAGAATAAGACTAATCATTTCTGAAAAATTGATTTTCGTTTTTTACAAAATCTTACTGTGGTTTCTGCAGTTCACCTTTTTTGATTTTGGTTAAATTATGTAAAATCAGCTTCTTTTATTTCTTAAAAAAAATTTTTTTTGCCATTTGCATTGCATTTCCTCAATTCACTATATGCAAGCGTATGAATATTTCAATTAATTTCTCAATTTAAAGTACAAATGAAAATTTACATTTTCGATGATAGATTTTTGATTGGAATTGATTAAATTTTGAAAAATGCACGCGTATATGCAAGTAAATATATGTCTATGAATATAAATGCATGTCTAATAAAAATTCATTTATATTCATGTAATAATTACAATATAAATTTTACATTGTTACACTATAATATATTTTTGTATACATAACTTTTTCATTGAAAATTTCAAAATATCAGTTTATTTTGATTTTTCAAAAAATTTATTTATTTAATTATTTATCAAAAAAATGGTTTGCGTTCAAGATATTGCCATTTCAAAATTTTTCATGCATTTATTTTTGAATATTTTTTTTGTTATAGTAAAATTTGGTGAAAAAATTTCGGAAAACATTATAAATTCATATAAAAAAGTATCTTAAATAAAATTGCTTTCAATCCGATGATGATATAATTAAATTAAAGTGATAATTGAGCGTATGCAAAAAGCATTTGGCCATTAGGACGAATTATTATATTAAGTATGAGTGATTTTTTCTCACTCGATGTACTTATATTATGTATTTTTTGTAGCAATTTATTTACAAGTATAACGGACACATACAAGCACATATTGTGTGATCAACGTTCATTTATAAATAATTCCTAATTAGATACGCGCATTTATGAATAATACTTTTAATGTACCTTGAGGTAGGCGAAATAAATTTATAATCGAATTATCGTAGGTACTTATTATATATTTATATTTTAACATGGTTAAATATTTCAACTAGTAATATCGATACTGTTAATATTATATTTATGATCACAGAGAAATCCGAATAATTTTTTATTTATTCACGGCCCGCAAATTTTATGGAGCATATTAAAAGATAGGTATATTGTTTTTCATGTTTATTTGCGTGCATTGATACAAGCACCATCTGTCCATTTTTTTGTTTGTGTGTTCAAATTCATTTAATAGTCACATTTTATTGTATTTTATGCTTTCAGTTTATTTACTGGTCCTATTATTGATATCGTTGATTTGATGGCGGTGGGAGTTATAATTTTTTATTTATCCCAATCACACAATCACGGGTTGCTTTGAAATTGGTATCAAGTCTGCTTGCAGTATTGCTGATTGCAGTGATTGACTGCTTTGCTATAATGATACGTCTTTTTTATTTTTCGAGGGACCATTTTCGAGTTTTGTTGTGTTGTCAAGCGACTTTGCAGACCTCAAAGGTTCATTCAACTTAATATCGTTAATTGCTGGCGATATTACAATTTCTTGGTCACTTTTAGCAACGGTCTGAGTTGATCTTGTTGAACTTAATGGAAGTTTACCATTTTTACGATCTGCCATCTCCATTTCGAACACTGAAAATTAAATTACGAATTAAATCATAGAATCAAAATCTTCGAATAATAATTATTTTTCCAACATTTTGATAAAAATAGAATTTTAAACAATTTTTCAAATTTCATCTGTAAATATACTATTTTTAAAAATTGTCAAAAGATCCTGCTACTAAAATTTTTTTTTATTTAATTTTATTTGATGACATTAATTGAACTTTATCAGGCAGCGTTGATGCGGAACTTTATTTTTAATCAAAAATTCGAAAAATTTACTTTTTGAGAGAAGCGAGAAGCCATCATCATCTCATTTCCAGTATATTGAATGTTTATGGGTGTAAATGGCATAATTTATGAATTTTCGCACTCAAACAGGCCAAGGAGGGGCAAAAAAAATGATAAAGTATTGAGAAGTTAAAAACTACAAGTTCTAAAAGTCAAAAGTCTTCTATTTATAAATTTTTCTTTAAAAAACGCTGATTCACACATCGTCTTTTTATTTAGTGAATAATAAAAAAAAATTGCATTTCCTAAATATTTCTTCATGAGACATTTCATGACTAAAGATGATGAAATCAGCAAATACCCTTACATTCACTTTGTGTAGAGCAGTCTGCAGTTACAATGGCGTGTTCTCTGACAACTTTATTCTGGTCACAAGTCACTGCAGTGAGTGTAACGGTGGATATCATGCTGGAGGCATTGGTCTTGGAAATAGTAGAAGGTTTTGGAGCAAAAGGTCCTCGGGTGTGCCTGATGTTTCTCTCCGGATGTATCAGGATAATGTATAACTGAAAATAACATTAATATGAAATACCAAGCACATTCCCTATGTACAGCTTATCGATTATTTCGGCTTTAATGTACCTTGGGACTAAACAAACACGCGATGGTTACTGACGCTGAGAGGCTGATGGTCACTGACATCGATGTGATTCTGAGTGCTACGTGGTTTCCAGTTCCAAAGTAGAGTGGAACAAAGGCCAACCAAATTACACACGTTGTGTACATGGTGAAGCCTGAAATGAGCCCAATATTATTTTACTGTATATCGCTTAGTTCTTCACGTTTCGCTTTACCAATGTGTTTGCTCTCATTGAAATCCTCGGGTATCTTTCGTGTCAATATTGCGTAGACAGTACACACTACTATCAAAATGATGGGATACGTGAAGGCAATCATGTAACTGGCGTCTATGTAGCTGTTGCAAACGAGAAGGTTGTCTTCACGAGTGGGATAGTGGTGACGGGCTTTAGCAGGATCAATCACCATCCATACGGCGTTTATTAGGATCTGGACACCCACCAGAAGGCTACAAATTATAAGCTGCGACCGTGGGGAGATGAATGATGGCCTCTTAGCACTTTTTTTGCTTTTGTTGAATATACGCGAGATTCGGTTTGTTTTTGTTAACAGCGCTGCGTACACTACGGTAAAGCAAAATCCTGCGGAAAATCTGCAAAAAAAATTTTCAATTAGAAAATACTGTACATGCAGAACTGTATATATTTTAAAGCCACTTATATTACACAGCGAATTAATTAAACAAAGTATTGTCAAAATGCGGCGAAGATGAACAATGCGAGAAATTCCAATCAGTAAATCGAGAAAATTTTGCTGCTGAAAGTGCATTTTCCATATTTAATTGAGCTTTATTTACTCGTTGATGGTTATATGTGTGGTAAAGCTATATAAAAGCAATTTTCCACGATTTTTTATTCGTTGCACAGCGATGTCCACGTATACACATGTGTGGTTGATAGATACGAATTAATTTATGAACGTGGTCGCTGGTTTTTAAGTCCTGAATATTTTTACCTATTTTTTCCTTTGTACTCTGTCATATGAGACATGAATATGATTAACCTTTGTTAGCCCCCTCCCCTCTCCCCATAACAGAATATTTTTATATTTCCTATATATTTGTTTATTTTGTGACGCGGTGCGAGGCTGTACCAAGGCACGTATTAATTTTTTATATGGGAAGATGCAGGATGTTGACGCTTGACCACAATCAAGGCTAGGAACGACAGTTTCCCGCTTTTAAACTCATTATGTCTCATTAAATCTGTTTTTATAGAGTATTTATTGTAGACAAAGATTTTATATAAGTTTTCGTTTCAAAAACCATAAAAATATTTATTTAAAAAATTTTATTTCAAAAGCTTTTTTCAAGAGCTATAGGAATATTTAAGATATTAAAAATTCTTCGTAAACTGATGCCTCAATTATGTTTTATTTTTCCAATAAAAATCATAAGAATATACCTTTGGATTCCACACACGATGTCAGTAGGCTTGAAAATGAGCGTGAATGTTACTAAATAGCACATTAATATTCCAGTGAGAAGCACATAGGATAATTCACGCCCAGAAGCACGAACTATTGGTGTATCATGATGTTTTACGAACACCCCACCGACAAATAAAGTCACCTGAAAAAACAATTCAACTCATTATATATGTTTCGCTTATTTCAAATAAATTTTTGTCACCCAATTATTCGACTTTTATTTACGAGTATTCCACTTGTAGAGAATGACATGGCCCCTATGGCCCAGCCACTGCCTGGTTTCAAAAATTCCTCCGGTATATCTCGACAGTATGAATGAGTTTTGTCTGGCACAGTTCCTTGGGGACACTGCATGCATCGGGTCTGATCAGTGAAGTGTCGTATCTGCCAAAAAACGCAGTGAAAGTGAAACTTCTCGAGCTGTGAGGATGTTATGTTCAGAAGAAAATCTGTTCAAGTAAAAATTGTCTCAAAATTCCATGGCACAAGATATCCAAAAACTTTAATATCGTATATTTTATCAGTTTAACTCTATTGGCCTTATTAAGCCAGGACGTGCAACCTGTTTTATCGGTGGGAAATTTTTTTTATCTCTAATGGAAATCTACATGGAACACGAGGCTAATGGCTTGTGTATACTTACCTGATATTGGGTACAATCGAAGCAATGCCAGCAGCAACTTTCCCCCTCAACATATTTTTTCGCTTGGCCGACTCTGCAGGGTAATGAGCATACGCTTTTTGGTGGTTGAGGATTGTCCAAGCGGAATTGGATTTCTGCTCGAATTATTGAGGTTTTCAGTAATTGACAAATTCATATTCAATGAATTGCTTCATTATTTCAATTATTGTGTTGTATTATATACACATAATGTGTTTACCTGACATGTTCAGGCGTAATTCACCTTCCAGATATTTCCCCACGCGAACCCACTTGTACTGTCCAGTAGATACTTGCTTAAAGTGGATTATGTTGTAACGTGCTGGACCATCGCCGTTTTTGTCAAAGTGGAATTGGTCGCCACTCAACCCTGTGATTTAAAAGTGGACAATAAATTCCGAAGTATAGTATATTTGGCAGTGGGTTGCGATAATTTATTTTTCTCCCATGTTACGTATATACTATTTCTTATCCCATCAGGATCGAGATAATAATTCGAAAACACGAGATTACGAGTTGGCTAATCCGGCTTTTTTTTTCGTCAAAATAGAAAAAAGTACTCGTAATATGGTTGATTTTAAAACGTTATTTTTAGTTGTTGAGTTTTTAGTTGTGATTTTTTTTATATTTAATTATCTCCTATCGGTTGTATGCAGGTCAGCCCTTTTTTTTCTGTTTCTGACTTTCTTTGCATACCCTTTTCTGTCTCCGGTATTTTTTTGTGCGGCTGTGGACTGTCTTGTACTCTCTGTACTCTGCATTTTGCCCGATGCCTGAGCACCGTATCATAGGGAAAGCAGGAATCCACAGGAAAAACCCATGCTAGTACAGTCGGCATTGGTGAAATCCCATTGGTCGAAGATAAATTTCCATTTATCACCGATCAATGAAGTGCGAGTTCGATAGGACTTACCTTGAAATTTGACTTTTCGAAGATATTGTAATAATTCAGTGCCCTTTGCTGGTTTCATTGCCTCGCAAAGGCCAACCCTTCCATGACATAGGTCTGCGTGCATGTCACTGATGAATAGAATTTAATTATTGAGTATATGCGGTAATTTATAGGCGGGCGTGCATGCAAACTAATTCTGTGAGAGACCTGGGGTATGTCTTAACTATATATATACGTGTATGTGCGAAATAATTAAATTATATTGTAACACAAACTCTCGGAAGTATAGATATCGACACTATTATAATTAATCGGCTAATTACCGAAATGCGTACGCAAAAGCCATCACTGCATCAGACACGAATTGCAGTTGATCTTCGAACGCCGTGTTTTGCATTGTCAATCGCTCCTTTGTTGTACACGCTGCCGTGTATTTCTGGTTGTAGGGTGTTGGTGGAGCATTTGGGTATCGGCATTGAAAATGGTCTTCCCAAAATTCTGTATCAAAAGTATTTTTTTCTGTATAAATTCTGTATCATAACATAATTTTTTTTAAATTAAAAAATACATTTTTCGGACGACGAACGAATTGAATGATGCAAATTGTTTTTGTGTCTTTTTTTAAATTTAGTAAAAATCGTTTGGATAGAAACGTCTTACCAACAAACCAGGGATTTCGCAGGTTATTTTCCACTGTAAGGTTGAGAAAATATTTTTCGAAACCCTCTACTGGGTTGGCCTGGGGCTGGACTGATAGGGTCCCTTCGACTTCAGGCTCGTTCTTATTGCTTACGAGCCCACGAGCACTCCATCCATCACTTCCAATCCAGTAGAATGCTCCAGTGGCGTTATTACGTCGCACGGCTCTCATAACGCCAGCTACTTCTTGATCCGAGCCGAATATAATGCATCCTGTGGAATTGAACGTAATTTTAATATTATCTGTACTCTTAACTTATTGGTATAAAACTACATGAAGAAAACTAGATCAGAAAACGTAAATTTATAAGTTAATATTTAAGTTATCGAATTCATGTTCGATTTCTAGGATATACTTAAGAAAATTCATTGGGATATCAATTCTCACTACCCAGGGTTTGGACAAATGAATTAATATACTCAGAAGCCAATTTGGTGCTCACTTAATAAATATAAAAACATATTAAAACCGATGTTTGCATTAAGTAAATAATTTTCTGCATCCGGTTTATAGTGAATACTTATAATTTATTTGAGAAGTGAAGACAAAAAACGAGTTAAAACGCTGAAAGACGATGTATATATATAGTTTACATACATAATATATGGAGTATATAAAAGTTATAGAGAGCACACCCCGTATATGCGTAGAATTGATACCCGTTTCAAGTATATTATGATTTTTAATGTTTTTACCTCGTGCTCTCGGCTTCGTTAGTAACTTTTGGACAATGTTGTCATAGGCAACTTCCTCAGCTACTCCAGAATCCTTGACTAGCTTTTCCTTAATGGCAATGCATATTTGATGCTTGGCTAGCAATTCCTCGAGCTCTTCGTAAGCCTTTCAACAGAGAAAAACTCATGTATAATTTATTTGATGGATCGGACTTTAGCATCGTTTTGTTTTGTTTTAATTCGGATCATAAAAAAAAATCGGCGGGAAGGCCCAAAACGAAAAACTATCCAAATTTGCTAAAAAAAAAAAAAACACGACAAAGAAAAGTCAGAAAAGTCTGCGTTGAGAATCTTTTTCTCCAATAGGAAAGCCCTGTATAAGCTAAGGAATTTGAATTGACCGGTATATAGTGATTTAAAGGCATTTTATTAGGGAAAAGTTGCTTTGAGTGATGCTGAAGCCTTTGATTTGTGCCTCCAGATGCTAGACCAGAGTAAAGATGAAATGGTATGTGAATATGAGCTCCAGTAAAATGTTCATAGCCGCAAAAATAATTTTGGAGGAATTTTTTGTGAGATTGTTTCAAGTTTAAATCACTCGAATTACTAGCGAAAAGATCATATATGACACATAGGCATACGGGGTGTGCTCTATTATTTAAACGTTTATTTTTCAATTAGTATTACGTTTCAATTGTATACATTCTATACTTGAAGACCGTCGAAAATTCAAAGTTGGGATCGGAGTAGATCAACAAGTGTTAGATGCTTACTTTTATACCATAATTGCTTTCTTCATAAATTATGGACACGTAGCTCCAACCCATTTTTCTAACTATGTCCACCATCGCTTTTACTTGATAATGGTCACTAGGAATTGTTCTTGTAAAGTATTCGAAGCGCTGCTTATTTGACAATTCCGGACTTGTTGAAAAAAAGGAAACCTGCAAACGGAATGAATTTATTTATGTTGTTTTATGTACTCTATAGGCTTTGTAAGCTAGTACATAGTACTAAAACAGAGCCACTATTGGAATCCGGGTTCAAATAGAAGAAACACTTATGAAAAAAGTAATTTATTAAAAAAAAATTTGATTTCAGATGAAAATTGCGACCTCTAGAATGCAAGCATGTACAAGATCAGAAGGTGATATTAGCTAATATTCATAAAAAATATTTAAACTTCTTTTTTCCTGTGTAGTAGTATAAGCAACTCTAGCCGACGGGGTAAATAAAAAATTTACGCCCGTTATACACTGGCTGATGAAGTTTTATTCAACCGTCGTTGGTGTTCTCTCTTCTATTTTATACATTTTACGTTTATCGGGTAGTCGAATTTAAGGCCTGCCGATCACTGGTTCACTTTTTCGTCTGCATAGTGACAGTATATCCGCAACTGTCTTGAGTTTATGATGCTCGTATAAGCTTAAGTACACTGTAAATATGATGCGATGCGTTTGTTCTACGCTAGCGCAATTTTCCTTGCCCGTAAACTCGCGGTGGAATTGCCAATTATTTTTTGTAGCTGCGTGTGAAACAAGGTTACGAAGGTGAGTGGAGGACGACCGGCTGCGCCCAGTGTTACTGTGGTAGGAACTATTTTGTTCAATTGAAGGCTCATCGCGAATTTTCACTCAACCAAGCCGTTAGCTAAATGCAATAACTGCATATCCCGTTCCTTTGTATATCTGATGTTCTATGCGCCCATTTTATGCCGCGCTTTACATAGGTATATTTCACATTAATGGACTCCTAACACTTTGGAATGTTTATAAATTAAAATGATTACAATACTTAATGATACACATGTGAAAAATGTCAACTAATGTTCGAAAGAATATTGTCTTTTCGACAATCTTTCTTGCATCTAATTATCTTACACTAATCTCTGATATTTACGATCGGGTTCTAACAGTCTTAGATCGTGGAAATTAATGCTCAAGAATATTTTGCAGATCAAATACAAGTTTTAATACGCACTCGACCGAACTCGCGCCGTCTTTCGTCTTCGTTTCCCTGTCGTCCGCGTGCCAATTACCAACCGGTAATTGTACACTCAGCCGTCGCGCTCCGCGAGAAAATTCACTAAAATTCAAATAGTCTGACGCAACACTTTAGACTGTAACCATAAAATAATGACAAACTTTTCTAAACTAAATTAAATCGTTCTATACGATCTATATATAGCAGTATTACGTATACAAAATAATACACTTTGCATGTAGCATCTTTCATAGTAATTGTGTATGCAGATGATGGAGAATAATGACTGTGCTCTACCCTCGCTTTCTGATGGTACAAAATCTGAGCTTCGACGAGGGTTTGCGCTTTTCCTTCGTTCTCTAATCCCTCTGTTTTTGCACACGCCCTCATTTCTCCACCAGTTCAATTCGTCACTTTCATCCTCACTTTTTCCACCAACTCCCGCTCCCAGGCGTGATTGATGAGCGATGAGAGATAGCAGCTTCATGTCCCTGCATTACTAAACGCTGAAATATGCGAACTCGCTCGTCTTATTTCCAATTTGAAGATTAAATTTGATTTTATATATTTTCATAGATTTACATTTGACTTTACTTAAAATTTTAAGAATATATTTACTATTCCACAGCTATCTTGGCTGTATAGGAGCTAAAGGGATTTGAGTAGGGCACTGCATGTAATTATAAACTATTGGGATTTAATTGGCGTCAATTTGTTATTAATTTTGAATTTGTTTGAATATAATCGCGACTATTTCTTCTAACCTCACCTTTAATGGATGGCGAAATAAGTGTATATATATACAGCTAATTTATTGCTTTCTTTCCCATTATCTTGTCTTAGTGGAACTACCTAAATATAAATTGGCAAGTACAAACCTGAGGAATTCGGAATAATCGCAGTAAATTTGCCACTTGGATCGATGTGACGGAACTTGCTGCTCCAACAACTCCACTGATCACTTTTCTCACAGCTGTCTTGTTGCAGTTGTACTCTGCACCATCAATATTGCTTATGGAACCTGAAAAATATTGTCAATACATTGGACTATAACTTTGAGTCATTTTAATTATTAGGATGAAATTTGTTTCAATTCCATTTTCTTCAATTTTTTAATGTTTTTCGACAATATAGTAACGTATCAATATAGTAACAGTCATTTGTTTATTTTGATTGGATGTTTGAAAGTTTTTAATAACGAAAAATTTTTATATAATTGTATATAATTGTTGGTTCAGAGTTTGTGAACGATATCTGTTCGTTAGCTACTAGAGCAACAGTTCAAAAATAAATTATCAATATGATGATGGTTGTTGATAATTTTGTTTCAAATTTAATAGAAAATAATATTTTTAAATCATTGTATTTATAGTTTTATGAAATTTTCTAAATTATTCCTTTAGCTGGTATGCTCCAAACTGCTGCTAGGATTTTTTTCGACATAAAGATGAAAAAAAAGTACAAGAGAATGAAAAAGACGAAGAAGAAGATGATGGAGAAGAGGGTAACACTGGAGAGGGTAAAGAAGAAGGTGACTCGGAAAAAGTGACGAGGAAATATCTGGTGAAGCGTCCGACTACGAGCGAAACTTCATGAACAGTTGTGTTAAAATTAGGTTCAAGTTCCTAATTAGTTTAATATATACCCAGTCATTATTCTTTATATATCTCTACAAGATTTTCAGATTTTTTAATTATGATATATCAGCGGTGTTATTAGAATAATAAGTTTATATTTCTCGCATTTTAAGTTCATTAAATAAAGTTGATGTGTGTGTATACATATATAAACCATATTAAGCACCACCTATTTTATCGTAGTTTATGTTAGTTTGTAATTAATTTTAATAAATCTTTTCTCCATGTATACATATATAATGGTTGACTGTCAATTTCCGCATCCTGGTCGGTGGTTTTTCAGAAAGTTGGTCATCTGCATCGTGAGCAAAACGGGGTATGGGCGAGAGGGGTGAAATTAGTTACCTAAAAAAATGAGTCAAAATTTTTTCTTTAATTGTGTCAAATGTAGTTGAATTATTATTTAATTATAGTCAAACTTTATTTCGACTATTATCTACTCATATGTTTATAACTTTTTGTGCTATCAAGCGAACATTTTACTGTAATTTTACAACAGTAAAACTCTATTCCATCAGCAATTTTATTACTATTTCATAAGTTTTCATTATTTTTTAGCAAGCTTTTACTCCATTTTTACACTTGTGGTTGTTAAAAAATCATTATTATCTTAAGTACCCCATTTTGCGCTTCCTTCCCCTATAACATATAATGATATTCTTGTAGGAATGTCACGAGAACATGTTCTATGTGCATATTTGATGCCTTCGACGTAATATTCGTATTTTTTTGTTTTCAGCAAATTATTTGCCGTAAAATTTATTTACGAAAAGACGTTCGTTATTATATAATTTTTCGACGTTAGAAGTGTTAATTAATCCACAAGAAAAGAAATATCTTTAAGGTCTATACATGGGGTTAGTCATGTGATGAGTAAGGTTTATGGCCGACGACGCGTGACAATCCACATGTCTTATCTTCCTCGTCCAGCGTCCAATATATTTTCTTCGCTCACCACCGCAACAATCCCCGGACGCGTGCTATCCTCCCAAGCAACCATATGCTCTTGCCTTCAATACCATACTCGAGCAAGCAGGAAAATGCAACTACTCACGGAAAAAATAAGGTCTCCAGCGAATTGAACAGAAAATTCATAATCCAATCGGTTCAGATCTAAAACCATTTTCTTCCTAATACACTGAAATTTCATCTCTAAAATTATTTTTCACGCCATCATAATGAAATTTACGTTACAATATCTCTATAGTATCCCCATAGATACGACCTTGCGGCACATGGCCGCGTTGTTAACCGTTTTTATCGCGACGGGTATTTCTGACAGAGACCAGACCCATTTAAGTTGATATTCTACTCTCTTTAAATTCGAATCAGTCGGAAACGACTGATTCGAATTATTGCTGTTGCTTAGAGTTTGTTCTCGGGCAAACCATTGGAACTTAGAACATGTCTCACTCACTGTTTACTTAACAATACTGCTCTTATATATAGTTGTCAGACCGATAGTGAGGGCCTTTAAATTCCGTCCTAGCTTTTTTCATTAAGATTAAAGGATTTTGGATTAGGGCTGTGATTTCTTATTGCTTCCACTATCGAATTTTCCTGGAATCCTAATAAATAAATGCTGGAGTTTATTTACACTCACATTACAGTATCAATTTCTCAACTTATTGGAAAATTTGATTTTTTTTTTGCCTGCAGGATTTTTATTTATACAAACTTAATTTGTAAGTGTTAAAAAATCCATGCTGCTTTTGTATTGAATGTGTTATCTTCAGAATTGAGTGGAGCCCATCCGATATATATATATACAGAGAGTAGAGTGAGAGTCTAGAGCATGGGTATGTGCTTTACTCTCACTCAGTGCACTTTTCGTAACACTATTGATTACATTGGTATTATACTCGATGCGATTGCATTATAATTGGCATTATACATAAATAAATAGCTAATTCCAATCTTATTTTTTCGGAAACAAAACTTTAAATTTATGTTTTTCCCATATTAAATCATCGCAATTAATTTTTTATATAAGATTTTTTTTCGAATCAAAGTTGTATGTTGGTATTGATGAGTTTTGTGACACAGATTGGTGTTAATATTTGGAAATCTACATAAATCATCAACCGAGTTATTTATGAAAAACTATTTATCATATGACAGATGAAGAAATGCTAATTTTTAATTTCAAAAGGATTTGACAGCAAAACTGCGGGGTGTGCTTTATGCCTTGACTATCTTTTTTCTGTTCACTATGTTTAACAGCTGTATTACGTAAAATATATCAGAAGAATATATCGTAATATATATATTAGATACATTACAAAAGTTTTTTCTAATATATATATTATATTTATTACAAAAAATGTATTATCGATTTAAGTTTCGAAGTTTGGAGAAAAAAAAAAAATTCGACAGGAGGATAAAACTTTTTTACACTGCTTAAACATTTATTGAATAATCTAAAGTTTTGTCATGCATGGAAAATATACTTCAATTTACACACAGAACTTTGGAAGCTACGACACAGTAGAACGGAAAGATGTGCTCTGTTACATACTTGATCAATAGGAATGACATGGAGGAAACTCGCTCACTCTATATAACGCTCAAATTCGAATATATTAAACGGATAAGAAGGATGCTAGCATCAAAATCCTCTTATACACAATTGGATTGTTAGTTAAACTAAGTAATTTTTTTTTTCATTAAGATTTTCGCACTTAAGTATAAATTTTTCCACATATAAAATATTGATACAGAGACTTGTAAACTTTTTATACGAAAACTCACTCTCTCAATAAATATATTTATTTTTGGCAAACTAAGAGATATGAAGAAGATGGATCATGACTATCTCTAGGGTAAATACCTTCCAACTATATATTTCGTTGAGGTTCTCTGCTTCTACTCCTGTCTTCCAAAACTTTGTTCACAAGTTTCACAGAAAAATAATAACCCTAACTTTCTTACCTTATATCTTAATTATTGATTCACTTTTTTATTTATTTATTGATTAACTTATTTATCTATATATTTCTCTCCTTTAATGTTTTTATAAAAAATAGTAGAGGAATGCAGGGCCAAGTGGGGTATCTGAAAAAACGATGAAAAAAATTTTTTTCTTCAATTGCGCCAACTACCATTAAATTTTTTTCCAATTACGATCAAACTTTGTCTAATCTTCTGTCTAACTTTTTGCGCTGTCTGGCGAGCTTTTACTGAAGTTTGACATCAGTAAAACAGTATTTTATAGGCAGCAGTTACACTATTTCTGAAACTTTTCTTTTTTTTTTTTGGCGAGATTGTACTACATTTTTATACTCTTGGTTTCTAAAAAATCATTATTGGCTTAAGTACCCCTATTTTGCTCCACACTACCCTATCGAAATAGAAAAATAAATCATAAATTACTTGCATACTTGAAAAACTATTCTATGAGTGATTTGAAAACAGCCATTTCGAAGTAAAAACTCCGTTTTAATCAACTGAAATCTACTAATGCCTCGCCATTATATTAATTTCAAGTATTTAGTCGAGTTTAAAGTGCTTGATATGAAGCTTGATAGAGAAGAGCACTCTCCGGATATACCGCTGTGCTACTAGACAGCACTTTCATACTGAAGTACATATAGGATCGATAGATGCAGGACTCCAACGATAAACTGTGTGGCACTTACTTCCCCGGGTAAACCGTGTTGTTAGGTAAAAGGGCAGTAAAGATCAATGGTCTGAAATGATGTCGATCTGCGAAAGTGATCAAAATATCGATTGGCCATTGAATATAAATGCCAAGTCATATAAACGACATCGGCGGTTATCCTATTTTTCAGAACATACAACAAACTATAGCGACAAGGGGAAGACGAAATGCCGATTCTCCCCCAAATTTAAAGTAGTGAGCATTAATGTCAATATACAGATCATACTTTTCGATACAGCGACCGTAGTACTTTCATACAAAGGTATATCAGCGTATGCTGGCGACTGATCATGAATATTATTTTCCTGGCCACTGTTGTCATTGTTTTCATCCTCGAAGAAAAAAGAAAAACCCTCGCACTCATGGAGATTCGAATCCCACCCGAGTCAAAAAATAACTCCTGATCAAACCTAAGTCACCCAATTCAAACCCTAAGTTACTGTAAATGATTTTTTTTACTCTATTTCAACTCTACTTTAACCTAAACCGAATATATTTCGAATTTTCATGTCCTATTTTCCCTACTGCTATAACTTTTTCTAATATATATTATAAAACAACATAATAATATTATAAAACGTATGCAAATAAATATTTTTTTTATGTTGACATTATGTTTCCGATTAAAAATCTCATTTACTGAAAAAAGTACTGTGCGGATCATTCTACTTCTAGATCTTGTCAGATCTTGTTATACTATACTGAGGTTAGTGCGGACCTCAGTTGAACTATTCAGTGATAAGCACAGAGAACGCGCGCGCTTAAATACAGAGGTATTTTACAGTATTTTTTTTTAATATTCCTATCTACTTAGTTATTATACATTTTAATTCATAGATTTTTTCTTTTTTAGCGAGCTTTTCCATTTTCCTGTCGGTTGAGTTTATTAAAATTATTGCAGAAGTCTCATTTTAATCGTTAAAATTGAATGCTTTAGATTAACGAAGCGTTGACAAGTTTTGCGATACTGTATATGTTAATTTTATTTATCAGTCAACTTGCGATGTTTTCTTGGTGATGAGAAAAAGTGAAATTTTATTAAAGATTTTTTATATATATGTTATATATAATTAAGATTTTCTCGGTGCACTTAGAGCTTTCTCGAGGCTTCACGGTCGAAACTATACGCGAGTTTTCGTTGATTGCTTCTCGCGTGTGCAGAGAAACGTATACATATATGGATATATACATGCATTGGGTAGAAAAAAAAAAACCGTCTCGTTTAATAACGTTCAGTAAATTAAAGGGAGGATTGTGTGTATAATGAGCACACATATTACGAAATGTTTCACCGCAATTAGGGATTCTAGAGACTTTTTAACGCTATAATTTATTCAAGTGATGAAAATTACTACAAATTTATACCATATAAGCTTTCAAAAAGTAATTATGTCATTTGTTCATGTATTTTTTTTGCATTTACTGACTTTTTATTTATTATACTATGCTATAATTTAAGTATACCGAATTTTGCAACCTGCCATAAAGCTATTTTCGAGAGAATTAGCACGCGTGTGTTTTTGTCTATTATAATAATTACTGCACAGTCGTACAATTTCTGCTTACAATCCCGGCTGCTCAAGCTTTTGTGCATGATGCGAGGCTTAATTGTAAGCTCCAACACGCATCCTCATCGTTTTCAATGATGACTATAGTGTGTTGCATTCACGGTTGTATGACTCTTTGTATTATTGAAAAATCCAGAAACAGCCAGAACTGTTTTGAACAATGTTCCGGTGAGTTTTCAACTGGTTGCGTCGTTCATTCCTACTTCTACTTGGTTTGAGAGGCTTCGATTATTCGGACAAATCGCATTGCGCTCCAGTTCTTGAAAGAGCTTCAAAGCTCGTACGAGTCGCTAGTCCTGTCGATAACAATTCCACTTGGTACTCGACAGTCTTCTCAATGCCATCATGGTCTCGCCCGGAAATTGTCCAAAACAATAGACTCTGTCTCAAATTAGATACAGCGTTTTTTCCTTCAGTTTACCGGTTAGGAAAAATACCGCATTAAAAATTTTCAGGCGAACTATAGTCTCCACAACAAAAAAAATCCAAAAATAGTCTACTATTTTTGTGCCTATCGCAATTGTAGAGGCCAGTTTGCACTAGTTTCAGACCCTCGAAAAGCCGCCCATAATTTGGGGTTGCGTCCACAATAGTCACCTGCAACTTTTAAGCACTACTGTGGGCACTGGGTATTTCAGGTGACCGCTAATCTGGCGTAGTTTCTTATTTCATGCCCGGGGAATAATATTTTTCAAGTTCAATAATTAGACTCAGAAAATATCACGATGATCGATATTTCACCAATAATTTCATTGTAATTTTATAAATAATTAATAATAATACTATCAAATTTTTAAAGAAAACAAAAATTCATAGAGGTATAGGACGCGAATTATTTGTTTTTCTTGAAAATATCGATCAGGAGAAAGGGGGACAATAGTGTGTTCATAAATTTGGAATGAGGAGATAGAGTAGCTAATGAAACTCTTTCCAGGAGCTATACAAAAAAGCCCTTATTGATTAAAATTTTTTTTTATACACTGTCTATTACATGTATATATTACTCGATTTGAAAAAAAAAAAAAAAATCGAAAGACTAATCGTCACGGTTTAAAGACCCGAGTTTTATTAGCGGATTTATGAAAAGACTGTGAACGCCACAGAGAGATTATTCAGAGACTGCAAAAACAACCCCTTAGTGATTCGAAAAATCCGAATTTTATCGTCCTAAGAAGTTATCTTCAATAGTTTTTTTATAATTCATTTTTTAATTTAAATTACTGAAAATTTTGATTGTGACAAAAATTATCGTTAAATTAAAAACTTTTAAAAAACATTTTAAGGGATTATCAGATGTGTTAGTCGATATTTTGCCAACAAAGGCATATCTAAAGTAACATTTATTATTCAAAAACTGTTCTTCTAGAAAAAGATCATTAAATAATGTTATAAAAAAAGAGAGCGAGGGTGCATCATTTAGTAGACGCATTGAAAGTTTGACTCTTGAACCGTAAAGCGTCGTTTTATAATACTTTAGTTATGTAGTTGCTATATACGTTCCGGCTCAGAGGTCACAAACGTGCTCGAAATAATAACTGAATAATTTACTTAAATAGTTTGGTAATTTAGTAATTTAATAATTTAAATTCAAAAAACGGAAAATCAATCAAAAAAGGTTCAATCTGAGCCGAAATTATCGTGTCGATGAACGTATAAGTGGATAAATTAATTCGAACTCTGCGGTCAACCGATCGGCAATGATGTTATTGTTTACCTTCGAATGCTATGCATTAAAAAGTTTCAACGTCCGATCGAAAAATTTTTATTGCATTAATATTTACAGATGAAAATATTCTAAAAGCCAATTTCGCTTCAGGGTGGGTCATATATCTTCATGTAGGAAAGGGGATGTCAGGAGGGAAATAGGGTGCAAACTGAGGAAGACGGGTATCCGTAAGCTCCGTATTTCGACCAGTTGGCAACACGTCGTAGACTGTGTAGCGTATCGATGCCTGGCAACGACGTTATACAGAATTCGAAATTAAGGGTGCTCAAATGGACAGGCAATACCTTAATGCAAAGTTCAGAAGCTGGGTTACCAACGAGCATATATAAAGTATACATAAGCATACATATTGCAAAGCATTCTATCGTTCACTTCATCTCCACCTTCATCGAGAAAAAACGAAAAAGCTCTGATATTATTCCTTTTAACGAAGAAAAAAATGATTTCTACATTCTAATCATTTCCTATGAGTTTTTTGTGTGGGGAAGTTCACGTTCTCATTGTTTTTTTTTTTTTTTTTCATCAACTCGCGGAAAAAGAAATTGAAATTTTTTTTATGTTATAAAAAAGCACAATAGTTCTCCATTTCCTTTGTACTATGCATGATGAGCGAACATGTCGATCAAGTTATTTTCACGCTCGCCGTCAAAGTATCTCTGTTTCAAACAGATTGATTGCGTGCTCTATCACACGACAATCCACAGAATTTATTGACTTTTCATTTTGCTCCTGATGGCTGCCAAGAACTCCTGTTTTGTTTAAATCTGATATTCTTTTATTTACCTCCGTAGATACTATTACCGTCTTTGAATGCGGAATTCGTGGTTCAATATATATATATATATATGATGTGTATGTGTGCAGGTGTGCCTGTGAGTTGTACGAGCACAAAATTCATAATCAGTTAATTTTAATTCACATTTCCATAAATAATTGCTTTTTTGGCCTCCGATTCAAAATGTAATAATCATATATTAAATTTGAATAATTATTCTTTGATCTTTACTGCCTCTACGCGGTAGCCAAGCATGGTTTGCGCGCGAAAAAAAGCTCGCTCGTCGCTCCGCCACCCCGGTTACTCCGACGCCTACGAAATACGCGGTGGCTAAGCGGTATGTAAAAATTGGCTTTGTCTCTCGGTTGGAAAATGTGTTGGCAATGACTACCTCATAAATTGTAAGTAGGTTTAACAGTTTTATTTGATGCTGCCACCGTTAGATTCAAATTGAAATTTGATCGATTGATTTCAACCCGATTTTCCCAGAACAAAAACGGATACTCTGAATCAGACTAGTTGGAACCGGACTTAACCATCTATGCTAGGCGACCTATCATTGAGAATTAGGCACTTATGGGCGCTCTCAAAACTGTTTTTTATCATATAATTGATATTCAGTTTTTTCAAATTCTGATTTCTGTATCTGAAGTGAATTAAAAAAAAAATAGATAACTAAATACATGAAAATAAATGAAATGAATGAAAATAACGACTGAATACACAATTCATTGAGTTATAGTTGAATGATTAATATCAAATCATTTGAACTTGAAAATTATGATTAAAAAAATGAAAACTTTCCAACAGTAGAAAATTTTTTGACTATATTAATAAAGATAATGATGATTGAAGGGATTAATGTATTCTCGGTTCCTACATCTTTTTTCTTTGTAATAAAACCATTTTTTTGCTGTTAATATCGCGTCATTATTTTCGCTCCTCTTGTCTGACAATCAAACGTAAAAATGAAATAAGTACAATAATCCATCATAATTTATTAAGAAAACCAGTGGCTACCCGTGGCTTCTCACGGGCATAATACAGATCTTATATTTTTCCGATATTCTGCTGGATATTTTCTATAGCAGCAGGTAAAAAAAGCAAACTTTCCGTGGGTGTAAGTAGTATGAAAGAGAATCGTCAAACTTTCAATGTAAAATTTTTTAAATAAAAATTTATTGTAGACTATTACGAACATAAAAAAAAATCTATCGAACCGTTATTGATATTAATGCGCTTATACCAATGAACAGCATTTCATTTTTATTTATATAAAAACGTAGAGGGCATTATAATTATGACACATTACAATTTTTGGAATCACTTATACCTGCACTGAAAAAAGAGTGTCGTTAGTATAAGCGTATTTTCGGCTGTGACAAGGGAATTATGATTTTGTTAGTTGAAGAATATAGTACTCAGTTGTATTCACAGAATGTTTAATATTGACCGACGTGTAGTTGTAGTATCTGACTGTATAGTTGCTGGAGAAAATTCGTATAGCTGTAGGAGCTATCCGTATAGCTGCGAAAGCTATACGGCGCTTCTTTTGTCACCCATTAAATGTAAGGTTAGAAAAAATTGTCGCGATTATATTGAAAAAAAAATTATAACTGATAACAAATTAACGTCAAATAAATCCCAGTAGTTTTTAATTATATGCAATGCCCTAGTCAAATGTCCGTATTTATTAATTGCGTGCATCGAAACTCATTGCGCGTCGCCTAGTCTGTTTAGCTCCTACAGCTATACGGCATAGCTGTGAGAGCGAAACGAGAAACTTACTGCAACTATACGTCCAGTAGCTATGGAAATTCGTTGCCTTGTCACAGCAGAATATTGTATTTTTTTGAGACCTATTACGTTGGTTGGGTATATTAACAGCAGTGTTTTTTCAGTGTGAATTGAATGATTATGAAAAATGTTTTTTTTTTATTAAAAATATGTAATATATTTTTGAACCCACCAACATGGTGTCAAACTACAAAAAAACTCTGATGAAGCTGATGAAGGCTTTAGAATCAAAAATAATAATTAATTCAACTTTTGGTTTATTTTTTTAACAACGTCGAGTTGGAATATTATGTAAAACTCTTTGGCTACATGTAATATTTGTATTTCTCTGTGTATTCGTTCAAAACGCTATCAAAAAAATTTTTTTTGTGCTTCGACAATATTTATTTAAACCTTTCCAATCGTAACGTGACGCTCAAGCACTCACCTTTGATAAAATCGACGGCCATTTCCAAGCCATAAGTGTCTGTATCACAGTCGTCGAGGATGTGAGCCCCAATTTTGACACCGGGAACAATTTCATTGTAGTTGATCCAATCGAGGGTGTAAAGCATGGCCTCAAGTGCTTGAACACCGCCTTGAGCCATCACCGGGCCACAAGTAACAGATTCTTCACGCTCATGGACCATCATGAGACCACCGAGAATCACGTCACCTTTGACCTCTGCCTCCTTCTTCACGGGCCAGTTGATTTGGTGCACTTCATGAAGAATCGTCCCATCAATTGATCGCAGCCAACGCTCGCTGTGACGAATCCCATGATGGGTGGCGGGATTCTCAAGCCAGTAACGGGGCACTTGGAGGTGATTTTACATTTTTTAACCATTTGTCAATGATTTCACTGGCTTACGTTCAACTCACCAAACTTGCTTCTATCACGTAGAGTTATATTAGCAGCACTCCATGGATTGTGGTCGTGATGGCGATATCTCTCTCGTCTTCCCTGCCAGCTCAACACCGACGATGTTTTATGACTATCACTCCACTGCAGGCATATACAGCCCAACACCAATGTTAACACTATATGCTTCATGACGTCATAGTTCTCATTCAAATTTATTTGGTTGTCAAGTTTCGTTGGGATTTATTGAGTCACTATTCGTCCTGTCATTGTGCTAGGTTTGGCTTTCATCTCAATTTTACGCTTCGTCAGACCCTTTTTTTTGGTAATGGAGAGAGGAAAATATTTTTCGGCTCATAATTCTAAAAGATGATCGCGAGATTGATTGGATTTTATAACGGTGTCAGGTTTGTTAACAATGTTTGAGCATCTGTTGCATGTTATGCTTGGAAAAAGCCTTTCCATCGTTTGGAAAATTAATTGATCCGATGAAAAACGTCTCTTTAATTTTGGATTAGTTGGATATCTGGGAGAATAATAGTTAGATTTTTGGTTTTTTAAGAAATATTATTTTGCAGAAGTTCTATTTTAAGAAAGGTACTTTGTTAAATGATTTTGGGAAAATTCAAGATAATTAAATCGTATATTGTGTGGCAATTTTTCGACAGCGTGCAAGTCACGATCCAGGACTACATCGCAGGACGAGTTTGAGGGTTGTTACAATCAAACGAGTCCCCGCGAATGCAATCCTGAAGAGTACAAACTTCACGCTGTCAACATTGCCGCCATTGTGTATATGCTGCACACCATATTTTTTGTAACAAATGTCAATCGTGCTCGATTTTTTTTTACTCGCGCCATTAAGTGGCTTAATTTATAACAGCAGACATTAGTACGTTTAAAGAGTCTGTAGGATCCGTGAAGAAAGGGGCACTTAAGACACTAATAGTGAAAAAAGCACTTCAAACACTTTACGGCGGCTTGTGAGAGTGAAGAGTGAAGAGTGAAAAAAACACGCTTTATAGGTTTGTGCTGCAGAAAAGTTTTTAAACATGTAATTTTGGGTTAGATAGGGCTAAATAGGGTAAGAGCACTATTATAGATTCGAAATATAGTAATAATAATTTATAGAATAAATTTTTACCATAATCAGATTACAGTAGTAAAAGCTCACTAGTTAGTACAAAAAGATAATAGATGATTATATGTATATAATGATTAGAATATACGGTTTAATGGCAGTTAAATAATGGTTCAATTATAGTTGATAAAGAAAAAAAAGTCAAGTAAATCCAATTTACATATTGAAAAATACGGTGAAATAAGTTGATGGAGTTCCACATGGCTGAAAATATTTGACGAGTTTTTCATGCTCTTGTGGTATTTATTCCATTTGAATTCTTTCCTCGGCATTTTTAACCTCAACTTTTCACTATGAAGAAAAATATATGAGAAAACTTCTAAATGTATTTTATTGGTTTTGACTGTCGAGAGCGAAATTTCGATATTTTTTAGTTTCAACACTGCGAAACATATCATATATCATAATTTTTAAAGAGAGACCTTGAGTAAGATTTTTATAGGTCACTCTTGTGTTTCTACATTATGTTGAAGGGCTGCTTTTTTTATTGTTTCTTCCGTCAATTTAATGCATATATCTGATGGAATATCGTATATACTTTGGTGTGTACTTAGCTATTCATGACACGAAGAGCACTTCTATGACGCTCGAGAAAGTCAGTTTAATTCCATAATCTATGCAATATATTACAAATTCAGTGTACGATAATTTTTTCACAAATATAGAACGACTGATAAATTTTTTTCATTGAATTAATCGAATTAATTTCACGAGGGGGATATAAGTGGATAAAAAGAAAAAAACATTTTTACCTCTTACAGGTATAACTGTGTTGTCGGAAATGTTCAAGTATAACTCGAGCTAACTGATGTCTGACGTTTTCACTGAGTTTTGCGGGCATTTTAGTACCTATAGTAAAAAAATAGACTTGACGATCTATGAAAAAAAGTGTAAACTAATCGCAAATATAGCTTTAACTGTTGTATAAGTGATGTTTGAGTGCATGCAAACAGTACACAGAGTGTTATATTTTTAATGTAATGTCATGTGTGTTCAATTTTGCTAAGTGGATAGAACAAATGCTTTCAAATACAAAAACTTATTTAATTTAAATATCAAAAATCTAATATTATAACAAAAGAAATTGTGTTTTAAAAAATTAATTGAGATAAAAAATTACGCTTGAATAAAATTTGTTTAAATATTTATATTTTTAGCGTAAATTTTCAAAAGTGAATTTCTAGAATAGACATAAATTTTAATTACAGTTCCTTAGCAGATTGTTGGATGAGTCGTTAAAGACTTATTTAATGCTTGTTTGTTATTAGCGGAAAATCTAAAATTGAATTGCCCGAGGGTTTATGGTGGTTACTGCAATTAAATGTGCTTTAATCGTCTCTTGTACACAATTTAATAGAATTATCAATCACCTGCAGCTTCTATTCTCCGGTTGCAATTAATTCTCGTGGTTAGATATTCAATCAATAATAGAGACTAAATGCAAGTCTGCTAATAGGAAATTCCACTGATATATGCTACTTTAGATATGCCAATATAGGGAATTGCCACAGAAACAGTATCATTCTCACTGTAATTAATCCCCGCACCTGCGGTATTGGCACGAATTTGAATGCATAGATTGTATGGTAAAATATAAAAAAATAAACTCTTCGATCCTTGAATCAGTCAATCAATTATTTCGATAAATTTTGTTTGGAAATAATTAGACTGGTAAAAAATTGTTTTCCGATATTTTCCTGATACACAATTTCATTTATATTGTTTATTTGCTCTAACAAACGCCTGTAAGCATTTTGTGCACTGTTCTGTATATGCACTTGAACAAAAGAGCTTGTGTTTGAAACCTTTGTATTGTCTATCTTTGTATCGTTTGGTCGATCAACAAAAAAAAAAAAATAATGATAATAATAATAATAATGATGCTAAAAAGTTAACCAATTATTTTTCTAATAAATTCAATACATTAAAAAATTAAATAAAAAAAAAAGAAACTCACGAATAAAAATCAGAAAAATTCGAAAAAATTGTACCACAATAATTATAAAAATTTATATAATTATCTGTAATAACAACTTGCATAAAAAAACATCAACATTACAATATTTATTTATAATTCATGAATATGAATTCATTGAGAGAAAATTATATATGGAACTTTTTACACACTAAACCAAACAAAAGATGATATTTAGTCAAATTTGAATTATTGCATTACCCAATCTGAATATTTTAGTATTTAACTTTAAAATGCCGATTAAATTTTATTATACACGAAAGCTCATTGACATTCGTTGAACTACGCAAAATTAAATTTATAACCCGGATACGAATGTTAAAAAATAAAAAGCAAATCTTCAATACCAATTACTTCTTTAGAGCCATCCTAGATATTCAACTACTTTTGTTTTAGCTTTGAAAATTTTTTTATGATACGCAGTTTTTATAATATCTAATGGTTGGAGATGATGCATCTATGATGTGTTTTTTGAAATACTTTATGTGCGAGAACATGTACGTGCGGTTAGTTTACAGCGGATCTACGGAAGTGCAATATAGAATCTATTTGCCGGTGTATATATACCAAGTGTACGAAGATTACATATAGGATCGTGAAATCTTGGTCTATCATGTATACGCTATATATATAGCGAAAACATATGCTAGATTTGTGAATGGAATTATAAGTATACCGGCGGAAACGAGCTTCCAAGTAAAGGAAGCAGCACACGCGCGACTCTGTGTCAGAGCTGCCACTGAGCTTTTAGCGCTCCATATAGTGTCTACAATCCCTCCATGCGCGTCCGATCCCTCCCCGTGTCTCTCAAAACCACCTCGAGGGGGTTGAATTTCTGCCGCGCAACTCCTGCTAACCCTACGCGACAGTCCTCCAATGCGTTTCTGTAAGTATATCCAACTTCTTTGTTAATTCCTGGATCGAGAAAATTGTGCTATTGTTACTTGAGTTGTTTTTACCTCGCGAGAAAACTTGTGACATTATTAGAGAGACTTTGAAGAGGTTATCATATAATTGAGAATAAAAAAATATCCCCTGTATTCAAAATCTAGAGAAATTGAATTTTCTCAGTTTATTATAATGCAATAAGGAATGTTTTTTATTAATAAATAAGCGCGTGCGAATAAAAAGAATAATTTAGTGAAAATATAAGAACGCTTTTATTACAAATCTTCAATTAAAATCAAAGGGTGCTTCAATTGCAAACCTGCTGACAGTCGATTTGAACAGAGAGCTAGTCAAAAAATTTTTATCGATAAAAATGTAACCGATCTTTGTGTTTTAATTTTTATAAAACCTCCTAATTTTCATAGGAGGATGTGGAATTAAAAACTATTGTACCAAAACTGATGAAAACATGTTATCATGTCTATACATGGGTAAGATGAAACATATTGGCCCACGTTGGCTCATTTAATCATCACTACATACTTCACAGTTAAAACTTTTAGTTTTCGGTGCTTTGCATGTGCTGGTATTACGGTTTACATATAGTTAACTCCGTATCCACGGCTCCTCTGGTTTTGATGCACTATAAAGTTTGTAACAGACGCATGTAACATCCAAATCAGCGTCATCGGCAACCTGAGATGAAATTTAACATCGGAATCTTGACTGCGTTTTTTCTGCTTCTGAGCTCTGGTGCTCTTGGAGTTATCTTTTTTATTTTTTTTTTTTGAGCTTCGATTTGATCCATAAAATAAGAACTGACATACTATTTCATATATCTTCGGGGCTCACTGTCAACATGTCATCTTACTTAGCGAAGAAAATTTTCTTTTGATTTTTCTGTTGTGAAACTTTAAGGTTGGCTTACATCATCCGTGAATAATCGTAACTGAGACGTATCACAGCACATATAAAAGCAGTCAAATCGAACAAAAACTTGATATCGAATCATCCAGCCAAACACTCGTCTGAAAAAATTTTTTGAATACCAAAATAATAAAGATGCATGTCACGACCAAATTACGCGCGGGTGAAGTCGGAGGGGATTTGGGCGAACGAGCTATACCTATAGGCTAATAATAATCTTTTTTTTCATATAATCTCTTGTATACTTACACCTTTACTTTAAGATATGTGAGCGAGAATATAATCATGGTTTCGTTTCACGTTAATCTGATAACCCTTTTAATGAAATATTTGGAGAAAATGTTTTTTTTTTTTTTTTTTTTTTTTTTTT
>MVJL01004518.1:0-11578 GCA_002156465.1 Macrocentrus cingulum
GGGGGGGGGGGGGGGGGGGGGGGGGGTTCTTGTGCGGTTGAAACCCCGATCATCGTGAACGCAATGTACTAAGATTTGAATTGCGGTCCTAGGCCACGGGCTCGGCGGAACCATCTTTTTTCTGATTTTCTACATAATTCATAATTACTTCACTGAAAGAAATATCGGGGAAAAAATCCCCTGCAAATGCGGGCAAAAATTACCCACTTTCAGGGTAACGCTGGGACATAGCAGCCTACGTGTACGTTTTACACTCCAGCAGGGTAAAAATTCTGCTCTACAGGGTAAAAACTGCACTGCTATAGGGTAAAAATTCCACACATGTAGGGTTAAACTTGATAGCGGAATTTAAACTCGTCGGCAAAGTAAAGATATCCAACTAATCGCGATTCATTTTACGCTAAAAACAATATAAACATATCAATTAACGATTTTTTATGGCATAAGTTGGATATCTTTAAACGGCTTTAAACTGAATGAATATAGAAAAAAAATTACGGGTAGCACTCCGGGAGTGCCAGTGGAAGTGAAAACTTAAACAGTAACGTTGTGCATTTTCGAAGATTTTGGAATGGTTAGGGATTTTTTTCGGACGAATTGATTTATTTATCAGTATAAAAGTATCATCATTTATTGTTAAATACAATATTTATCTATTGTTCTATCGTACACAAACATGACAATTTATACCATATGAAAATTTAACACTTCAAAACCGTTAAAATTATTTTACATAAAAAGTGTATTGCTAGATGTTCGCCGCGCGATAGAAAGAGGGGCATTTTACTTTCTGGCGCCTCTCCAGCGGTCATCTCTCCCACCACTCTCCGTCTTACGCTTTTTCGATCAGCATTCCTGATCTGACGCGAGTTTGGCTTTTTTTCCCCATCTGTGGAAAGTGCACAACGTCCCTAAAGAAGTTTTCACTTCAAAAATTTTCTATCTCTACAAAAAAATTGTTTTATTCACCCGACTCTTGAAATATTTTCCTCAAGTTATGGGATGTTATAATCGGTGAAATAAACAAACTAAATTTTGCTTGCTACCCGATGAGATTCGATCCCGCGCCCTCGGACTTTGGAATCTGGCACTTGAGCCACTGCGCCATTCTGCCGTATACCCGCATTCCCTGTTTCACTTCTCTGTTACCAGCCTTGTGTCTAATTCTGTGCCCTTTGCCCGCGCTAGTTTTTCAAACTCTGCCGCATAATTTATTATAAATGCGTTCGGTTCGTCGCGTAGGAAGCTCAGTATGTAGGAGGTGGTGTTCTCCTCGTGCATCCCCTTTAACCAGTTAGATATCACTGCTCCATTACCCGGGGGTTCCCGTGCCGCAGCACCCCTGTGCAGTCCCAAATGTGTTCTAAGCCCTGCAGGTATCTTGTGCGATGCTGCCACATCTGAGATGTGGCAGCCACTCTGCCGCTGCCATTCTGGGCGGAGGCGGCGATACACGCCTGTCATGTGCCTTACGCTCTGCATTTAGTTCTCTGATGTGCTCCTCGCACCTGGCAATAGCGGCGCGTAGCCCCACCACTTCCAAGCCGACCGACGTGTTGCTGACGACGAGTCGTCTGAAGTGGATAATAACTCGGATCAGGTGACAACGGACAGCGGCTCAAACACACTGAGTCACGAGGATGAGGACTCGAGTTCTGCCCTGGCTTACCGGTGTAAGCTCTCGAGCCACCCCTGCTCGGCCGTCATGTCCTCGACTCTTTTCCTGTCCTCCTTAGGTGCAGCTTCGCCCCTCTCCCAGTCTTTACGTAGTGCCTTCAGTTTATTTCCCCAAGAATCCTCTAGGGCATGGCATACCTTCTTGAATCTGCACTCAAAATATGCCTTTATGTCCTTGTTCTTATCCACATACAGCGGCATTTTCGCCTCCCTATTCTTAACCTTGCGCCTTTCCTCAGTAAAGAGTAGATAAACTTGTCTCTTAACTTGTGCCAGGTCGCTCGAGGCGTTGCCTAGAAGGCTACACGCTTCATCCAACTGCCGATCGCCTGCGTTGCTTGATTGCGACACATAGGTAGCCGTGGTTGCTTCCTCTGGAGTACTCTCGGGTGTACCCTCTGTCAGGTTCACTAGGGAGCGCCGTTGTGGAGGAGAATGTACCACTTTTGCTCTAGTTTTCGGTGCAACCCATCCTTGTAGAGAAAACAGATACTTTCATTCTTGGATTGTCTGCATCATTTTCACTTGTTTCCTCGGTGGACGTTGTCAGATAATCACTCACATAATCTGGTCGATTCAACGGTTCTCGCACACGTTCTTCGGTTGAAAGTGCGTAGAGTAACATATAGGGAAACAAGACGAGATATCCAACTAATAGGGAAAACTAGACCAAGGTTCAGACAGCGAAGTGTAAGGTTGAGACGGACAGTAGTGGTATATCACTCTAATTTTAGGCGTTCAAATGTAGAATGTTGTGACGCCGCGGCCCTCGGTTCCTCCCCGCGTTCTCAGTGCGCCGATCGTCATTAATTTCAGCGGCTTATCCACTGAAAACAATTACCGAATTACTTTATTCGTTGGGCGCCAGGTTGTTTTACTTTTTACTTTAAAACAACTAAAATATCCTTACAAGCTCCTCTGCGACAGTCAGCGGTAACGCTGCACTGAAAAACGCGAAAATATGTGATCTCAGGCGGCGGGGACCGTAGGTTATCACGAAAATAAACGACATACGCGTGGAGTAAGATAAAAGGAACCAATACTAATTTATTTGACGAAATTCGATTTAAGAAAAATAAAGAAGATAGTTTTTCAAGGTTAAAAATCATAAACCAAAAGCATTTGCAAAAATAGCGCAGCGCGTTACACTCTCTCACTCGTGGCGTGGAACGCCACATTCATACGGATTCTTACACACTCACACGCAGATTCTACCTCGGTTTATCGTTTCAATAAAGCAAATATCACATCGGGATAAACAATAATAAACGGTGACTCAAACAAAATTAACAAAAACGTTGACGTGGCAGTCGAAGAGGCTCACAAACGCATAGTCCCATTCACACCGTGGCCAGGAACGCCTATTTAATCCAAAAGAAATAGGGTTTTTAGGAGACAAAAGCCCTTGGCCAATTGCAATTGAAGTGAGCACCAGACCGATTGAAAATGAGTTCCATTTTGAGGGCGTGGAGGCTCCAGTTAGAATTGTTCAACTTACTCTAAGTCTAGTTTGAAATTATTGAGTCTGAGTTAAGTCTTAATATCGCGAGAACAGTCTTGAGTTTAAAGGCAAAATATTGAGAACAATAGAATCTAGACCTTAAAGCTGTAAACGAGAACTTATAGGTTTCGATTCGGGAGACCACTTTGTTCTAGTATGAGCGCCTGAAGATTTTCACTCGGGATGTAAAATTTGTGGCTATATGTTTGAATATAATAATTTTTTTAGCTCCAGAATTATCTGGTATATTATATTATAGACGAAGTATTTACAAATTAACTGTTAACATTGTCCATAAACTTTACTCTCATTACTGAGAAGTAAGACCCCATTGCTTTTACAATATTTTTATAATTTCGCATATTCATGTTATACATTTTTCCCGCTGTTAAGCAGAACTCATAGTTACCACGCATCATAATGAAGATCATATCTCGTACTACACAAGATCGCATATTGTACCAAGGAGTATTATACAGAGAAATTTGTACGTTATCTACTTCATTATTGAGTTTTTCTCCTACATAACTGTACATAAAGAGTTGGATATAAACCAGATATATTCTAATCACCAGCCCACCAATAATAATGAGATCGCCGGATGGAAGTGCAATTAGCAATACAAGACCTGGAACAAAATAAAAAATGTCGCGATCAAGGTTACAACAACCATATACCGGAGATTCCTGTTATTTACCTGATACACTAGTTAAAAGTGTATCAGCAGCAACTTGAGCTAAAATAATCAAGTTGAAGGTCTGTTCGAAATGATTGGCTAAACTTAAAAGATGTTTATGACGATTAATGAAATTACAAAGTTTAGCTTTTTGACGAGACCGACCTGTACTGCCATAGAAACATTGCAATTGATCGTAAAGTAGCTCATATTGTCCACAAACATGCATAGCAATGCCAAAAAAGTACGTATCTGCACCAATGTAACCCGTGCATACTACAAATAGTTGGATGGACTGAAATAGAAAATAAGCATGGTATTGATAAGGATCCATTTCGGGTAAAACCCAACAACTAGGGCCTATCGGAACACTGCGAATAGTAGCATTATCATGATCGTTCCAGAGAGCAACTATAAAAGGAAGTCGAGAAAAAATTAGCGGAAATCCCGCCGCATAGGCACCCATCATCTGCATTATAAACACTACCCTTCCTGAGTATGCATATTGTAACATGATCTTCGTATGACGATCATCTCTGACTATAGTCCAATCTTTAATAGCGGAAGTTACAATAATCTGCATGTTCTTCTGATAAACTCGGAGAATAATCACTTTCATTGCGGTTAAAAATCCACATATGATTAAGCTCAACACGTCCACAATATCTGTGATAGCCCCGCAATTTCCTTTGATTAATAACTGGTGGATGAGGCTAATAGACATCAATAACTGAAAAATGCTACGTAGTACTTTACTAAGTGACAGTAAAAAGTAAAGAATATAATAAGTGGCGTAACTTACTTGGGTAACGATTACGAGTGATAAACGAATAGTGGAAGTCATACTATTCCCGTCCATTGGCCAAATTCCTAAGCCTCGTGTCAATGTTTTATAAGGTCCTAAAGCGTAAGCAGTTTCTGGTTTCCAAAAAATTGTCGAAGAACGTTTCACCCTCATGATCGATAGAGTATTATGGGATATATCTTACTGATTGAGTTATTGGTGATGGATACGAAGATCGGAGAGGGGGGTAATGTTTCATGTCTCATGTCGTATTTATAAACTACCCCTCTTCGAGGTTGTTACGAATGCGCATATTTAAAGAAGATGATTGTGTCACATAGAGCTGACACCTTGAATAATTGATTAACATTATACGCATACAGTGTATATTTCTATAGCCATCATTATATCATCTGAGGTGGAAATTCTACCCTGACTGAATATTGACCCCATAACTAACTTCCGCGGATTGAATACGAAACGAAGTTAGGAGCCTATCTAGAGCCAGTCTACGAATGTCAAACTTTGTTATCTTGGGTCAATATAGGTTCCTAGGCAAACCCTAGTTGCTGAATATAATTAAATTCGTTTAATATTTGCAAATCTCGGTGTCATAGTTGTTTATAAAATGAATACAACTTATTATTCATAGATAAGTGCAGGTATTTCAGCAAAAAAAAAACAAAACCGCTCGCGAATGGACTTGAACTTGCGCCCCTGTGTTCCGCCTATCTGCATACACCTGTGATTGATCTCTTCGTCCTGGTTTCTTACCAATTGCGTCATTTAAATTCAGTTGCAATGTAGTGCATCAGATTAGTAGAAAATCCATAAAATGTTGTAGAAGCAAAACTGGCGTAACAAATGTAATCTTAAATTACAAATGTGAGTTTCTAATTTTAAAAGAACTGGTTTGTAATTTTACAAAAACTTTTTGTAATTTTACAAAACATGTTTGTGATTTTACAATCGCGGGCACTTTATCAACTACGCTACGGATGTTTTGCGCGATAGACGCGATTTTTTCCTAATAATGTAAACGGTGCGAGTTCTGCTTGCAAATCAATTCGGGTTTGACAATTGAAATTTTTCCAAAATCTGACAATAACGAAATATTTTTCGTTGAATATTGACAAAGATTATGTTACTGTTATACGTGAATATATAGAAATAAATAAATTAGGGTATTTATTTAGTAAATGTAAGGTATACTGAAACGGGATTGTGGATTTGTACTGCTTCACTATTCGGGATTTTTGAAGTTTTTGGTTAATGAAAATTTTTCACGGCTCATTTTGATTGTTATATAAAATTCTGCAGGTGTTTTGAACGAAATTCAAAATCCATTCAATTACATGGTGGAAATTCAACTTTCTCACGACGTCGTAGACGCGGGATCTTAATAAATTAATATACTTTAACAAAAGAAATGACTAAATAGTTTTTATTCCTGTTGGGCTGTATGGGAAATGTTATAAAGAATATAATGTCATGCGAATTTTCAACTAAACAAAACTTGAACAAATTCGATTGCAGAAATAGCGAGAAATTCCGATTCCAATTCTTATTCTAGCAACTCGAATGTTTAAAAATAAATATAATAACTAATTAATTTTTATTTTCATGTACAACGGTAGCAAAACCTTCCGGGACTTTTCAATGTTTTCTTTTGCAGAAGTATTGGGAATTTTCTTAACGTCAATCTATATAGAACCATACCCCTTGATACCCCCCCACCCTTTTCCAGCGATTCGAAGAGAATTCGATCCCTAACCCAAGGGATAGATGATTTATGTATCACTAGAGCACCATTTAAAAAGGCGACAAGAGACACAATCAGAAGATGGCTGAGAAACTGCAGAACAAACAAACTAAAAAATGGTAGAGCATTAAATCTCCGGTATATTTCATGCTAAGTTTTTTCTTTTAGTAATGATATTTTCCAAGAAAATTGGCTGTCAATGATGGAATTACACGAGAACCCTGATCAGAATAAGATAACGTGATACCTGTGCACAGGTATGTTTATATGCACGTTTGAATAAACTAAGCGCGCATTGATAGTTATTTTGGGTCCGTGCTTCGCTTGACCCATTGAGACAACCCTTTTGGATTCTACAATCCCACGCCAGTGCAAGAGGGCTCAGATCAGCCCGACCCGAGCCCGCCCTCGGCTAGTGTGTTAACCAATCTCCTCAGTACGCTTTTTATTTTTGGCGTGACCACACCGGTGCGAGTAGACATTAAATATTTCAATGAAAGATCAAGAGGTAAGTTAAAAAGTTGATTTTCAGGAATATTCTCCTAGGTTCTCTGAGTTCGCGAGCACTTGGAGACAAAAAAATTTTCGTCGAGTTGAGGACTGCGTATCGAGAGTCGGCTCGTTAGCGGCTCAGAGGATGGGAGAGGGAGCTGTCGGCTAACACCGAAGCCATCTGATGCCTGATTTTCGAGACGTCGGCTCGAGTCTAACCTCGTAGTCCTCGACAATTGAGATGCGTTCCTAAGAACCCGTTTCGATTTTTCACAGATGGCCCAGGCCTAAACATTACCGTTGCAGGGCCTCATGCACGACGTCGTGTTTCCATTGACGATTCGAAACCTGATTGGTTTCGCTATGGAAGTTCTCCCAAATGGATGGCCCGACTGGACCATTTCCATCGAGTTCTCTCGGGAAGGGTCTTTGTTAATGGACCCTCAGACCGCAAACTAGATTAGATTTGTCTTACCCACGTGTAGGATATTATCCCTTGAGGGAATAATACTCGGGGTTCTATTCGATATAGACTTTATTGTATCTCTAGCACACCCTGCTTCTCGCTTGCTTACAACTCTCACACCCACTCCCCTCGCTCCACACGCATACCTACATGGATGACTGCGTCTGCGCAGTCCCATACACTACATCCAATTTCTCTTGACAAAATGATTTTGATTACAATTTATAAGTAATGTGAGTTTCCTTACCGAACAGTTATTAGGTCAATACATAATCTTTAAGGTGCTCAGGGGCCTTGTGGGCTCTCGCAGAGCGTCGTGGTTCAGCGGATGGGGTCTCAGACTGTCGAGAATTCTCAACCCTCGAGTATTGCTCAACCGACTCTGAGATTGCCGTTCCAGATGTGTTTGGCGCCGGGTAAGCATTCGGAGGATTCTCGAATAACTTCTTCACGTGTGTAACGTTGCGCTTGTAAGACACTCCCTGAGGGGAAGTAATCGTGACGGTGTTGTTGTGTCTGTCGGTGACCTTGAACGGAGTCGGGTTGAATTCTGTAGTCAGTTTGGTCAGCCTAGGTTGTTTGACCAGTACCGAGTCCCCGGGACTTACGTCCGTATCCTTGACATTGTTTTTGGTGTCAAAGGAGATCTTTCCTTTTGCTTTCTGCCAAGAAGTTGAACCTCTGTGGAAAACTCTGGTAATTTACACTTTATATTACGACTAAACAATAATTCTGATGGTGTTTTTCCCGTGACAGAGTGTGGTGTAGATCGATACATTAGCAGGTAATCATACAATTCATCCTTCCAACTTTTTCCATCGGCATGAGCAATTTTTAAACGTTTTAATAAACTGCGATTAGTGTAGATCGATACATTAGCAGGTAATCATACAATTCATCCTTCCAACTTTTTCCATCGGCATGAGCAATTTTTAAACGTTTTAATAAACTGCGATTTTGTCTTTCGACTTCACCATTGCCTTGAGGCCATAATGGAGTAGAGTGTGCGATGTTAAATCCATTTGTTTCTGCAAAATTTTCAAGTTCTTGGCTATTAAATGGAGGACCGTTATCACATAACTTGAGGCCATAATGGAGTAGAGTGTGCGATGTTAAATCCATTTGTTTCTGCAAAATTTTCAAGTTCTTGGCTATTAAATGGAGGACCGTTATCACATACAATTACATTTGGATAGCCAAAAATGTGCGATGTTAAATCCATTTGTTTCTGCAAAATTTTCAAGTTCTTGGCTATTAAATGGAGGACCGTTATCACATACAATTACATTTGGATAGCCAAAACGAGCAAAAATAACGCGAAGTCTAGCAATCACTGCTGATGCCGTGGTTGTTCTCATGATCTCGACCTCAAAAAATCGCGAATAATAGTCTACTAAGACTAAAATTTCCTCTCCAGAAGGAAAAGGACCAAGGAGGTCCATGGCAAGGCTTTGCCAAGGCCCCTGAGGTAGTTGATTTCGCGTAATTGGGTTATAAGACTAAAATTTCCTCTCCAGAAGGAAAAGGACCAAGGAGGTCCATGGCAAGGCTTTGCCAAGGCCCCTGAGGTAGTTGATTTCGCGTAATTGGGTTAGAAAGGACTGATTTTTGGACTAGTTGACACCCCTTACACACTTTTACAAAATTCTCGGTGTCTTTATCAATATTGTCCCACCAAACTTTGGCTCGAAGTCTCGCTTTCATTGCCACAATACCCGGATGCCCTTCATGGGCTAAACCCAAGACTTTAGCCTGTAGGCTCTTTGGAATTACAATACGAGTACCTCTTAAATCTCGCTTTCATTGCCACAATACCCGGATGCCCTTCATGGGCTAAACCCAAGACTTTAGCCTGTAGGCTCTTTGGAATTACAATACGAGTACCTCTTAAAACTATAGAATCACACGCACACAGTTCATCCTTTAGCATTCCAATTTTCGAGCTTGACAAACTGTAGGCTCTTTGGAATTACAATACGAGTACCTCTTAAAACTATAGAATCACACGCACACAGTTCATCCTTTAGCATTCCAATTTTCGAGCTTGACAATGCCTGCCAATTCCCTGAACTAAGTGCTTTCCTGACCTCAATTAAGAACGGATCTTTTTCGGACTCTTCCGCGATTACAGTTCGACTCAGCGCTCGCAACTATAGAATCACACGCACACAGTTCATCCTTTAGCATTCCAATTTTCGAGCTTGACAACGCCTGCCAATTCCCTGAACTAAGTGCTTTCCTGACCTCAATTAAGAACGGATCTTTTTCGGACTCTTCCGCGATTACAGTTCGACTCAGCGCTCGCGGAATGCTTCCTAAAATTACCGCGTTTATATAATTTTCAACTTTCACCCCGGCATTTGTCGCACCTTTTTCGGATTGCATGAGACGAGATAGAAGATCTGCAATATTTGTCGAGCCCTTTTCATATTTGATTTTGTCATTATAGTCTTGTAATCGCAAAACCCAGCGCTCTATTCTCGCACACGGCTTGGATCTCGTGCCAAAAATGCATTCGAAAGCCTTGTGGTCTGTTACCAACTCAAATTCCCTACCGTAAAGCCAGTAATGGAATCTCTCACAGGCCCAAACCAATGCCAGCGCTTCTTTCTCGGTTTGCGAATACCTACGCTCACAGTCTGACAAACCTCGGTGCCGTAGCAGATGACCCTCCACCCAGTGGGTCCCCACTGCGTCAACACTGCCCCTAATCCTACTGGACTCGCGTCAGCTATGACTCGCGTCTTTGCATTGATGTCAAAAATTCCCAGCGTCTCTGCGCGCGATAACCGCCCTTTTAATTCCTTGAAAACAGCCTCCTGCTCTTTTCCCCAATTAAATTTGGATGATTTACGGGTTAAACGTCTCAACGGCTCGCTGATTGTTGCTAAATCTGGAATAAATTGACCATTAAAATTGACAAGACCTAAGAAACTCCTAATTTCCTTAGCCGTTTGAGGATGGCGAAAGCTTTCTACTGCCTCTATCTTTGATTTCATTGGGCGAATTCCCTCTCCTGACAAGCTGTATCCCAAAAACGTTACTTTCGTTTGCGCGAATCGACATTTTTCCTTGTTTAATGTAAGACTTGGCCATACGCGTAAACTTTTTTGTTTGATCCCCTGTTTGATTGACAGATTATTTTTTTTCTCTTACACTCAGTCCAAGTATCTTCATCGATAATGTTGCACGACGCCCCAGAGTCAATTACAAATTTAACTTTCACTGCCCTCCTCCATTAAAAATTCACTGCCCTCCTACATCAAAGATGATCCTGAGATCTGGTTTATCATGGTCGAAGCAGAGTTCGACTCAGCCAGGATCCGCAGCGATAACACTAAATATACTTCCGTCCTGAGAGCTTTGGATGCGGCCACTCTGTTGCAAGTCTCCGACATCATATGCAATCCACCTCCTGACGATAAGTATACCTCGCTCAAAAACGCAATTCTGACTCGCACTACTAAATCCAGAGCTCATGAACTTGAAGAACTATTTAAACACACAGTTCTAGGTGATAAAACACCTACCCAACTACTCAGAATCATGAAAAATCTGGCCAAAGACGGGATTCGCGACGATATCTTGCACAAACTGTGGGTTGATAAGATGCCTGTACATCTTCGTCCGCACCTGCTCATGTCCCGAAACCTCGACCTCATGGGTGTCGCGGAAACGGTTGACCGCCTGGTTGAAGCCTACGGGGGATCTTTTGTAATGGCCACCTCTGCCTCAAGCACATCAAAGATGATCCTCGAAAAGAAGCTTGATGACATGCAGACGCTTCTCATTACCTGCATGCAAGAAATCAAGAACCTAAAGCTCAACCAGTCGTCGCAAACTACATTCCAGCCATCTCAAGCCTTCCAGCAACTGCCTCAAGAAGACCAACAGCCCTACCAAGGCCCTCGACATCATCACTTCAGGTCGAGATCACGAACCCCGCCGCGCTCCAAGAGAATCTGCTTCTATCATGAGCGTTATGGCCCTAAAGCAAAAAAATGTGAAGAGCCTTGCCTGTTCTTTGCGTCCTCCAAACCGCCAGTCTCGGAAAACTAACCTCCTCCAGCAAGAGCTCCGTCTTCACATATTTGATGCGGCTACGAATCAACAGTTTCTCGTGGACTTTGGATCTATCGTGTCCATTGTATCCTCCAGCGTTTTCCGCCGAGGAAAAACTCAACAAGATTTCACCTTGTACGCCGCCAACTCGTCTCCCA
>MVJL01004519.1:0-15968 GCA_002156465.1 Macrocentrus cingulum
AACTAGCGTTAGAACGTAACATCAACACTGATGTGAATAGAGCGTCGAATTTATCCCTAACTGTGTACGACTTTGCATATTTTTTATCGTTGAATCCCCCCAATAGGGACTCCAGGACTTGATAGTGTCATGCCGTATCGGTCTAGTAATTAAAGAAATGCTCAACAATAAATATATATCTCACTCACCAACGATGAATCTGCAACTCCCGGTGGGTACTGCTCCTGCTGCTGCTGAATCGGTCTAGTAATTAAAGAAATGCTCAACAATAAATATATATCTCACTCACCAACGATGAATCTGCAACTCCCGGTGGGTACTGCTCCTGCTGCTGCTGTTGTTGATTTTGGTGCTGCTAGCTCTGTTGTGATATCTTGTATTCGATGAGTCCGGGATCCTTCGAATCATGACCTTAATAATCAAAACAATTCTTTTCAGTTAACGTTTCCTCACTTGCTACAGTTAAAATAAAATGTTACCGAATAAAAACTATAACCTCAAAATACGCTTTCGAATCTTACCATTGTAATCTGATTTTCTCACTTGTAAAGGGCGTACAACTCAAATCATGTGCCGTGGACTAATTGATTTAGGTCTTTCTATCAGCATTAATCACCGAATAAAAACTATAACCTCAAAATACGCTTTCGAATCTTACCATTGTAATCTGATTTTCTCACTTGTAAAGGGCGTACAACTCAAATCATGTGCCGTGGAATAATTGATTTAGGTCTTTCTATCAACATTAATTGTCCAAAACCATTCAATTTCGCGGATATTTTCATTTATCTGCTATGGATTTACCGTCGTGCGTTTGTACGAGACAGAGAGAGACAAACTAATATCGATTTTACACAAAGATGGCGTCGAATTCAACTTTTGGCGGGCTTTTTCAATTTTATTATTTTTCTTGTCTGAAAATTCGGCATATTCATTCATTGTAAATTCAATAGTCAATCCTTATAAAGTAATAAACAACAAGGTGACTCAATATTTCCTCTTTTAATGTCATAATGGAAGAACGATGAACTACGATTTATTCAAAAATACACGGCATAGACTCGGGTTGGTAACTTGTTGACTGTCGGCGGCAGAGAGCACACACACGCATAAACTGGTCTTTTCCGTAAAAAAACCGCAGAAATTTCAGTCAAAAACTGGGTCATATCACATCGAAAGTGATGCTTCTTGTTCTTACGTGTGTTTATACAACAAAAGATTACAAATAAAATGTTAATAATTGTTGAATCTCATGCACAGGATGCTTGAACAAAAACCCAAAACCTAAAAACTGTCAAAACTAATCTTTCAACACCCAAGTATAATATAAAACCACAAACAATTGAATGTGATACTTCGGGATACTCTCTAAAATCCCAATCGACCGATGAAACAAACAAAAGTGTCATTTAAACAATTTCTTCACCTTAATTACCACGATCATGGAGTTTAGTATGTACAAAAATCACTCTCATCACTATTAAAACCCTTTTTTTTCAACCTCAACAAACACAATTAAACACTTAACCTGTTTTCAGACATTGGCGAGGCTGATGTACTTCACGTTGAAGTGGAAAATCTCAACCGAATGCCCGTAGTGGGCAATGAAGTCGAGATAAACATCGAGAATTATCCAGTTCGTGTGCAGGAAAACGTAATAGTCGAGGGTGTACTCGAAAATTCAGCAAATCCCCAGTGGATTCATCAAAATCGCAATCAACTGCCAATTTTACAAGAGGTACTGCGAGCATCACCTGTAGTTCAACTGGCACGTCTGGAATTTCCTCCTCAGCGATGGCAGCCACCAGAAAACGATCGTGTGCAAGTGCAGGAAATCATCGAGCGTGTTGTAGAGCCTCCCCAGGAGGCCGACGACAACGCACGACCAGCCGAACTCGCAGGAGTTCCTGCAAACCCAGCGCAAGCTCAGTCATTCAACTTGAACCGATTGGCACCAGTGCCGCTCATCGATCTCGAGGACTCGAGTGACTTTGAACCGGCGAAAAAAAAGGTAAAAACCGAGCCAAAAGTCGAAACAAAACAGCCAGACGAGGATGAGGACGATGACGCGGACAGTGGTCGACTCTGTCCCATCTGCATGGACTTCTGGAGCAATTCCGGCGAGCACAGACTCTGTTCTCTTCGTTGCGGACACTTATTCGGTCAAAGTTGCCTCCTGCGATGGCTCCAGGGTGCCAACTGTACTGCGGGTAACCGTCGCTGTCCGCAATGCAACAAAAAAGCGGCGGTAAAGGACATCCGTGTAATATACGCGACAAATGTGCAGGTTGTCGACACGGTGGAGATTGAAAAGCTGAAGAGTCAATTGCTCCAGATGACGGCGGATAAGAATCGTATTGAAATGGAGCTGACAAAGGCAGAATTGCGTCAGAAAATGCGCGACGAACAGATCGAAAGTTTGACCAAACGATTGCAAGAGTTGGAGCGACAAAAAGCCGACATGTTCCAGCAATTAAATCAATCAATTGCCATGCAGACAGTCAAGAAATTCAACATTAAACGTACACTAGAGATCTGCAAAGATGGCGGCTGTCGTGTGCTTGATTACAACAAATTCCACAATTATTTGGCTGTTTCGCAAAAATCGTTAAATACACTTTTTACAGGTTATGGCGTGCGAAATGTCAATGTTGAGACTCTACAGCCATTGCACTATGTTGTGCTACATCAGCAGGCTATTAGAGACCTGACTTTTCATCCGATTGATGCGAATTTACTGCTCAGTGTGAGCTTTGACAAGACAGCGAAGATTATGGACGTTCGTAGCAACATTGTGGCACACAGTTATCCGGTGGATGGACAAGTTTGGAGCTGCTGCTGGTCTGGAGACAGTCGCAATATATTTTTCGTTGGTACACAGAACGGTTCGATAATGCAGTTTGACATTAGACAGACTAATGGAGCTGTTTATGTGCTGGAAACTCCTGGAGACAGGTCGCCCGTTGTGTCTTTGGCTGCAGTACCGCCCAATTCATCGGGTGGCATGATTCGCGGAGGCATTCTCGCGGCTCATTTGAATACCTGCTGCGCTTATGACATGTGGAACTCGGGACATGTAACGAAACAATTGCCCCTGGAGGGACCATTTGTTTCTGTGAGGTATGATTGTCAAAATCATCATGCATTGATTTCCTCGAGGCCGAATAATAGACAGCCCCATGCGCGCCATGTTGTTACGAGCATTGAAAAAGGCGAGTTTGAGGATATTCAGTGCAATATTGTGCATACTTTTAATGCTGGCAACTCGCAGAAATTACTCTCACGACCGTGCCATGTCAGTGTGGATGATGATACACTTGTTGCTGCTCACCAGGAGGCTAATAGTTGCATTCCCCTGTGGAGTATTACTACTGGCAGACAACTTTTTACACTTCCTGTCGTCGATCCCGTTCTTGACATGTGCTCCTTTAACGTTAATAGTAGCTGTTTTTTGGCTACGCTATCGGCGAAAAAGCTTCAAGTTTATTCTTATGGATAAATCGGTTGGATTCAATGAAATATATTGCGTGATTTAATGTTGCGGAGAAAAAAGGTTGTATAATTTTTTTTATTGTGAAATAATTAATTGAGAATAAGAATTTTTATACGGAATTGATAAATAATAGTTTAACAATGCAATTTTCATGGAAATTTGATGATTTTTTTGGTTTTTTGCTGATAACTCGGTAACTAAGTGAAATAACGAAAAATTGTATTAAACTTAAATGATAGGAAATTTAATTTACTATAAAAAATGTAGAATAAAATTTTTTGATATTTTAATGTAGTTTTGAGATATTTTAAAAAATTAAAATTTTAAAAAATTAACAATATCTCAGAAAATAATGAAAATATCAAAAAAATTTATTTCATATTTTTTATAGATAATTTAATTTATAATCTTTTAACTTTCATGATATTTTATGATATTTTGATTATTTAACGAATTATCAGCAAAAAATTGAAAAAAATTATGAAAATCGTGAGATTTCTAAAGGGTTATATTATCCCCTTTTGATAATTTGATTATTTTCTTTACCATCAAATATTATTAAAATTATTGTTTAAAACATTTTTTCTCAATAATAATCTTATTTTCAATTAATTTTTCTGTGGGAAAAAAAATTATATGAACCTTTTTGACACTAATAACGCGATATACTTCTGGTTGATGTAAAAAAAAAACAGATTTTTTTGTATATAATCTTTAAGAATAATAATAATAATAATATTAAATTTTTATAAACATATAAGTCCGCGTTTGATATGCTTGGGAAGTTCCTCTGGAATTTTTTTTTTTTTTTTCCTTACGATTCGCGATAATTTTTATAAACTCTTTATAATGAAATGAATCATTTATTTTATCGATTGAGTTATATAAATTTACAGAAAAAATGAATAAGCATATAATTTAGCCAAATATTTCATTCTGACATTTTGTTTTTCTTTTTTTGATTGTTTTTTTTTTTTTTTTTTTAATACTTGAACGAAAATAAAATATTTTTGATCATAATTAATTATTATCATTTTTTTTTAACTTATCAATTTTTTTTTAAGTGTGGAATGTAGCGCGCAATTATTTTGCTATTTAATATTTTACTTTATAACCCAACACCCGACGGAAAAATGTACAAAATTCATTAACATTTTAACAAGAGACAGTGAAAATTCTTTTTACAGGCTTGATATCTAAGGTTAAATAAATTTACTATTAAATTCATATTATACACTTTGTTTTTCTTTTTTTTTTTTTTCAGCAAAAAAATAAAAAAAACGGACTAACAGAATACGTGAAAATCTATATTTACTTCACGTGTTTTTTTACATGGTTTTTTTTTTGTTCTTGTGCTGCAGGCCAAATTTTCAACACGAAAAATGAGTATTCTATTTTTTTTTAATTTTTATTTTATCCTTTTTTAAAATGTGTTATGATATTCAAATGAATATAGATTGAGAGAAAAAAATATCCTTAATACTTTTTAGATATTTACTAACTAAAAAGTTGTTCAGTTGCACGCTCCAAGTCCCAATTATACGAAGAAAGTGCAACTCTTGCATTGTGTTCCTCTATTCCCATGTCAGTTAGCCGTCTGATTTTGTCATTTAATTCTGGCATCTTTGCTGGACCTAAAAAAAATTTATAATCATGTATTAAAGTGTTTTTTTACAGGTAAAAACAATTTTTTCCTACCTCCAGCGTAAACAGATGTCCAATGTTTCGCAGTTTGTCGAAACATTTCCGGGTGATCTTTGTATTGTTTAGCGACTACGGCATCCTGAGGATCATCGGCCTCTGCGGCGGACAAAAGTGCCTGAAGAGACAGTAAAACTGTTCGAAGAGTCATGGCTGCTGCCCTTGTGTAGATAAAATAACAAATTAAATTTTGTTTCCCCCGCAATTTTAAAGGGTAACTAAAAATTCAATTTAATTAAACTAAAGAAAATGTACCATTGATCTTTGAGAATGTCCAGACAAATTGCTCCTGTGACTGAAGAAATATTTGGATGCCATATTTTCGTGATAAATCGCACCTGAAATAGAAAAAAAAAAAAATTTCAATCATTTTTCTGCGAGTTAGAGGGTTCTTAATAAATGTACTTACTTTTGGGGGGTTGAATGGATATGTTTCTGGTACTTTAATTTCAAGTACGAAATTTCCACCTTCGTAAGGAGTGTCTGGAGGTCCTGCAATTTCACCTTTAAGCTCGGTAAAGCTGTCGTTCACTAGTTCCACTCGAATTGCACATTTAGCCACCTGTTAATCAGTAAATATCTTGATAAGAATGCAAGCTACATAAATTTTGATAAGAACCTTTTTTGTAGTTAATAAAATTCTCTACAAAAAAGGTCTCTTGAAAAAGTTTATTATCTCTAATAGTTTCAAAGATATTTCAAGAATAGTAAAAATTTTTTTTATACACTTTCTCTGTTTTTAGCTTTAGACATAACGCGACATTTTATATTGTATCTCGATAAGGATGCATGTTGGGTAAATTTTGTCAAGGACCTTTTTTGTAGTTGATAAAATTCTCTATAAAAAATGTATCTTGTAAAAAATTATTATTTTTAGTATTTCTCAAGATATTTTTGTTTAAATCTGTAAACACAAATTTTTATCTATGTTTTGGGTGTTAATGACGTTGTTTTATCATTGATAAAGTAATCAAAGTGTTGAAATAATTAGTTGATTACTGTCTTTTGATAATTCTGAAGGTATTGATGAAATAAAAATTGATATAGTTGAATAATCAACATAACCTATGACATGCAAAGAGAGAATAACAAAATGGTGAGTTGAGGATAATCCAATTTACTAACATGTCACTGTGAGTATCAGTCTTTTTAAGTCTACTCTGACAATCATTATAAAAATGACTTTCTGTGAAAATTAATAGGATTTAATAACAAAAAAACAGTAACATTTATGGACCAGAGGGAATTTAATGAAAAAATGGCTGACAAAATTGGCACATCTGACGGTAAGTTGTAACTATATCATTAAATAAACCTAATAAACAATTAAAAATATCTAATAATACTCAAATATTATCAATGATAAAATCTAATTGGATTTTGTGTCACTTGGATGCTTGTGAAACCTCAAAATCTGCGCGATAATTTCCATTGATTTTACGATTTTTTTCAAAGATTAACTCATTAAATTATTAATATTAATTAATGAAAGACTATAAACAAACGTAGTTTAAGGTATTAAATTGAAGTTTAAATATTTTAACTCACCTCTTCGCTTTTTATAACCTCTTTAAATTCGCGTTTTATTCGTTGAGCCGCAATGTTGGCCATTATTGTTTGTTAAATTAAAAAAAAATATATATTCTTAAAATTTTCCAAATAAATTAGTACTCTAAAATCATCCCTTGTGAGTGTCCAACTTGATGCACGTTTTTTTTTTTTTTGTAGCTCCAAAAATTGTGTACTTTTTGGGAAAACTGAAAAATTTTGAATAGTCAAGAAATCCAAGTTAAGCCGCCATTTAATGGATTTATGACAATATGTTTTATCACCTGAATGAGTTGGTTTTTTAGTTTTTGTTCAACTATCGAATCTCTTTTGTATAAAATATCACACCACACACTGTCGTTGACACTGTCGTGTGTATTATACACAATATACACTTTTCGTGAAGAGAAAAAAAAAAACGCGGTAGCTCTCTCTCTAAGCCATCATTTACCATCCGAGAAAAATTTTATTACCGACAATTTATAACTAACAATCTCGCGAAAGAAAAAAATATTTAAAATTGCAAAAATTTAAATTCTTTGACATAAAATGGAATAATATAATTTTTTTCTGTCATAAATTGAATCTTTATTATTTTATAAAAATTAAAATTTCGATTTAAAATCTAACGCCATCTGTCGGTAATTTTTTTTTCTAGAAATCTCTGTGCCATTTTTCTACGCATGTAGCACTTTTGTGTTCGTCGCAAATCAGCTCACATGTGTGTGTCAATTTAATTCGTTAAACGCTTGATAAATAGTTATAAACAATTATAAATCATTGTTTCAATTGTTAATTTGATTAATCAGAAAAATCCCGTGTAACAACTGAGTGTGGGAATTTGTAGGTTATGTGCTGACTGACTGACCCGAGAAAAACGAGGTAAAAATCAGTGCTGAATGTAAATTATCAGTTGTAAGTAAACTAATTATATCCTATAACCCTATTCAAACCTTAATCTTAATCATTGAAGCCTTAAAACCCGGATTTTCACTCGGTAAAACCGCGTAAATTTCTGGCAATGTGCATCATTGGTTATGACCACATTTCGGATAATTACAAAAAATCTAACGTTATTTCGTCTTCTAACATTTTTTTTATTACATAAAATAATAGAAGAAAAATTTTTGATTAATTAAAAACCAAAATTTTTCTTATAAACTATTTTTTTTGGTTGTTTAAAAGCGAAATGAAAATTTGAATTTCTGGCGGGAAAGTGTAACAAGATGGCGGCAGCGCGAGCGCCGGAAATGAGAATTTCGTGTTTCTATGAAAGCAGGGCGGAGCAATAAAGCAGTAAAACGTCATTTCCGAGAAGAATTTACAGCTTTTCATTGGTCCCAATTGTAATCTTGATGTCTTTGATTTTTTTTATATAGGGATGCCAGTATCGCAGCCAGTGCGTGCTAAGAGTTTGTTACGCTCAAACTTGGAGCGATCACGTTGTGCATTATTACAAAGCAGAATGCCGAATATCAAAGTATTTAGTGGTACATCGCATCCAGATCTTGCCCAACGTATTGTCGACAGGCTTGGAATTGACATTGGCAAAGTTGTCACCAAGAAATTTAGTAACCTTGAGACATGGTAAGAATACTTTTTTTTTCTTATAACCCTCGTGGCGCATGGGATGCTTTTAGGGCATTTTACCAAAAATCACATTTTTATTAACTATTAAACACAATTCTTCCCTCAGATTTTTTTCTAAGCTTCTAAACACAATTTTACAACTTACTATCAACATTTTTATCAATTTTACGACTTTTTTATTTTAAAAACTTGAAAAAAAAACCCGATCTTTTCTGCCGGGCATGCGTTTGAAAGTTTTTTTTTATGTTAAAAATCATTTATTAACAGTGTTTTAATTTTTTCAGTGTGGAAATAGGCGAATCAGTGAGAGGAGAAGATGTTTATATTGTTCAGAGTGGCAGTGGCGAAGTAAATGACAATCTTATGGAGCTATTAATTATGATTAATGCCTGTAAAATCGCATCAGCATCACGAGTGACAGCCGTAATTCCTTGTTTTCCATATGCCCGCCAGGACAAGAAGGACAAGGTAGGAAATTACAAGGTGCATTTGTATTCACAAATTTTTTTTTCCCCATCTTAAATTTAATCGAACGTGTGAATAACTCATTGGTACAAGGAGAAAAAACAAAAAAAAAAATCCATTTTTAAAAAATTTTATAGGCTCATATGATGGAGGATTTTGGGAACTCAAGAAATATTTATTATTTGGTGATGGAAAATTCATTTTTTTTTTTTCTATTGACATTTGATTTTTTTTATGTGATGTATTCACAGGGAGGTGATGGTTCGGACAAGACGATTGTTCTGAAGACGAACGAGTGGAAATTCAGGGTAACTCGTTGGTGTTTAATTATTCAAATATGATATCACATTTGTTTTTTTTAGCTTAAATGCCTTCATGCTGGTTCTGGGGACCATCAATTGCCATTCATCAGGTTTTAAGGCTCGATTTTAGTCCGTGAATTGTCATGAACGATCACTGACCTATGGGAACACACATCGGGAATTGTTTTGCATGCAATTCTTTTTTTTTTCTTTCGACTAATATGATGAAAATTGCATTATTCAAGTCAAGTTTTTTTTTTTAACGATTATTAAATCATTGTAAATTAGGGTTTTTACTGATTGTTTGGATGTAAATAATGTTTTTTTTTTCTTGTCAATTTAAATTGAGTAATATCAATAATAACCTCTATCCAGAGGTTATCGTAAAAATTTTTATGACAAGAATTGTCGGTAATTGTGAAATTTATTGGTCAAAAAGTGTTTACTTGACTTGTGATTGTTCTAATTGATATGAAAACTTGCGTCAGGATTTTTTTTTATACTGTTTTATTACTTTTTTTCACGTTTCTGAATAGTTCCGTGATTTTCAGGATTTTGTGCCCGACCTGACGACAGTGAGTATGCCAAAAAACATTCGCAGAAGAGCGAAAAACAGAAAAAAAAAATCTTAAAACAAAAAAAAAAAAGGACGATTCGAAGAGACATTAACGAGTTGTTATTTTTTTTTTGATTATTCAAGCAGATAGTAATGGTTCGTAGGACTAACAAAAAAATTTTTTTTTTAATTGGCTGACTGAAAAGCGGTACTTTTCCCTGAATGAAATAATTTTTTTTTTTTCTTTCTTTTCGCAGTTTGAAGTGATATATTTTTTAAACACACTATTGAATTAGAGGGCAAAATATCAATACGATAGCGTATCACGTTAGAACGTTATCAGTATATATGTAATTTTTTTTTGCCATGTGTCTTGAGATGTTTCAATATCGTTGGGTACTAATAGTTATTTTTTTTTATGATACTAATGATCGATTTTTTTTTATTTTCTAATTTTGAATGATAAGAACAAATGAATGGCTTAATATTTAATATTCTGGAAAGTCGATCCTACTAATATAACTAATTTAATTTATATATATTGCGTTGCTAAAAAGCGTAAAGGGTGTTTTATAAAAATTTTTTTCTCGGGGGTTGATTGTCAAAATTGGGTGGATAATTTTTTTTTCGTTAAATACTGAGAAAGGGGGGTAGGATTTGATGAAAAATTTTGATTTTTTAATTTTTGATTGGATATATCTTTTCGAAATCGTGCATTTTTGAGGTTTTTTGTTTGTTTTTTCACGATAACTCGGTAAATCATTGAGATAATGAAAAAATTCATTAGAGTTGAATGATCGAGGGTGTAATTACCTACAAAAAATGTTGGATAATTTTTTTTGTTGCTTTCATAATTTTTGAGATATTACAGATTTTTTGAAATTTTGATTTTTTTTAGATATCTTGAAAATAAAGGGAAATATCGAAATATTTTGTTCTACATATTTTATCGGGAATAAAGATTCTTATGTTATGTGTTAAATGACATTTTTCGTTATCTCGCATGATTATCGAGTTATCAGCAAAAAAACTAAAAAATCATCAAATCTGTAAGGGGCACCCCTTTAGAAATTTAACGAACGAAAAAAAAGGAATTTCTCAATTAAAAATTATAAAAATGATGTTTTAAGACGCTTGATGAAGAAAAAAAAATTTTTTTTTTTGTGAAATTTCGGAAAGGGGACCCCCTTGTATATCTCGCAGTTTTCGTGATTTTTTTTCGTTTTTCGCTGATAACTCGGTAACTAAGCACGATAACGAAAAATGTCATTCTAGCTAAATGATCAGGGGTAAAATTATCTATAAAAAACGTCAAATAGTTTTTTTTTGTATCTTCCTTAGTTTTCAAAATATTACTGTTTTTTTGAAATTTTGAATTTTCGAAATATCTCGAAAATGAGTCAAAATAATAAAAAATTTTATTCTACATTTTTTATCGAGGATAAAAATTCCAATCAATTGACTTAAGTGACATTTTACGTTATCTCACATGGTTACCGAGTTATCAGCAAAAAACTAAAAAATTACCAAATCTGTAAAGGGGTACCCCTGTCAAAATTTTTCGAAAAAAAAATTTTTTTTTTTACTTTATCAAACATTACAAAAATTGTTGTTAAATCATTTTTCAACAGTTTTTTGCAAAAATTTTTATTTTAGTTCTCATTTGCAAGTGGTTAGCAAATAGAATTCTCGCAGTTTTCGTAATTTTTTTAGTTTTTCACTTATAACTCGGTAAATAAGTGAGATAACGAGAAATGTTACTTGACCTAAATGATTGAAAATTTAATTATTTACAAAAAATGTTTAATAAAATTTTTTTGTATCTCCTTCAGTTTTTGAGATATTATAATTTTTTTAAAATTTCAATTTTTCGAATTATCTCAAAAACATATTAATATATCAAAAAAACTTATTCTACATTTTTTATAGAAAATAAAATTCTCTATCATTCAACTCTTATAACATTTTTCATTATCTCGTTTATTTACCGAATTATCGCCAAAAAACAAAAAAAAAATCACAAAAATTATTATTTTCAAAGGGTGCATGTACACCCCTTTAAAAATTAAACAAAAAAAAAACATTTTTTCTCTTTATTAAACATCAACAAACTTTTTTCCGCACTATCAATCATCTAAAAAATTCATTATCTTCACAAAAAATTACATACGCCTTTTTTAGCTTTAGCAACGCGACATATCCAACTAATTATTCAATGTTTATTAACTTATTTACAGCTTTGTGAGTGATTCATAATTAAAAATGTATCTCGAAGGATCTAAAACAATTTTTCAAGATGACAAAATTTTTTTTCATCATCAAAATCCTTCGATTCTTCCAGATACATTCGATTTTTTTTTATGCTTTTACTTACAGTACTTGTCGAATATAACTGGGGGTGCATTTGCAACATCTTTTCCTTCTTATCTATCCATGATTTTTATTTCTCTATAAATTTAGGTGAATATTTCGTGTATAAAAAATTTTTTCTGGCCATTGTATTTATATTTTGTCCTCTTCAGCGAGGCTAAACACCCCAAAAAAAAAAAAAACAACTGATATTTTTTTTTCGTCTAAAATTTAGTTGAAAATTTTTTACTTTTTTTTTTTTCTGATATTACAGGAGGAATGGCAGTTGCAAATGAACTTTTTGACGGGGCTCATTATATTTTTTTATTTAATATTTTATTTATTTAATCATGATTTTTTTTTCTTCATGATTTTACAGAGTCGTGCACCTATTTCGGCGAAACTCGTTGCCAATATGCTGTCAGTTGCTGGAGCTGATCATATTATTACAATGGATCTTCATGCCAGTCAAATTCAAGGATTTTTTGACATTCCTGTGGATAATTTGTTTGCTGAACCTGCTGTTCTTAAGTGGATCAAGGAAAATATTGTCGAGTGGCGAAATAGTATCATTGTTTCACCTGATGCTGGTGGTGCAAAACGGTAATTTTTCACTCTATTTTATACATCAAAATATTAAAATATTAATCAATTAATAGAAAACCATAAATTATGAATTTTAAAACGAATTTTACCTCGCTTCAACTAGTAGTCATCTTGAAAAATGCTAAATATCTATAGAATCGTTGATTTTAGATGAAAAAACTTAGAGATCTTTTTTATTCAATATAAAATTACTCAACTTTTTTATTTCAAACATTTTTCTCTAAGATTAATATTTAGTAGACTTTTTGCTAATTAGGAAAAATTAATTAACTGTTAGTTTTTGTTTTTTGTGGAATAAAGTTGTGAATTTTATTGATTACAGTGTTACATCGATTGCCGATCGTTTGAATGTTGAATTTGCGTTGATTCACAAGGAGAGGAAAAAGGCAAATGAGGTTGCAAGCATGGTTCTTGTTGGAGATGTTAAAGACAGAGTTGCAATATTAGTTGACGACATGGCAGATACATGTGGCACAATTTGTCATGCTGCTGAAAAACTCCTTGAGGCTGGTTCAACAAAAGTCTATGCTATTTTGACTCATGGGATTTTTAGTGGTCCCGCAATTACCAGAATTAATAATGCATGTTTTGAGGCTGTTGTGGTAACTAATACTATACCACAAGATGGACACATGAAAGATTGTCCAAAAATTCAAGTAAGTTGTTTTTTTAACTTTTGAAATATGTGTTATAATGTTTGGTAGAGAAAAAATTTTTTTTTGGTTTTTTTAGTCATACTTTTGAAAGGGGTATATCTCTTACAGATTTGTTGATTTTTTAGTTTTTTACTGATAACTTGATAACCATACGAGATAACGTAAAATGTCATTTGAGACAAATCATTGGAATTTTTATTCCCGATAAAAAATGTAGTATAAATTTTTTTGATATTTCGACTTGTTTTTGAGATATTTGAAAAATTTAAATTTCAAAAAAACCATTTTATCTTCAAATCTAACGAGAGATATAAAAAAATGTAATTAACATTTTTTGTAGTTAATTTATTAGTAAATAATTTTTAATTATTTTGTTTATTTATTAAATTATCATTTGAAAACTACAAAAAATAACGAATACTTATGATTTTTTTTTTATTTTACAGTGCATTGATGTTTCTATGATGTTTGCCGAGGCTGTGAGAAGAACTCACAATGGTGAATCTGTTTCGTACCTGTTTTCCAACGTACCATATTAAGTTTGAGTTTGTCTTTATAACTGCAATGATTAATTTCATGAAGTTTTTTAAGATTATACTCGATCGTTAAAAGAAAAAAAAAGAAAAAAAAATCCTAAAACTGGTTTTTATATCTTTAGATATATATATATATATTTTCATTATAATTCACTTCTATGTGAATTTAATTGATTTCTATTACCATAAAACTATTTTACATTTCTCTATAATTAAATTCATTCGAATCTCAGTTTGTATTTTTCACAATAATTCCACAAAAAAAATTGTGATTAATTCTACAATCAAATACAATTTTAATTTACAAAAGTGTAAAAAATAATTCTTAAAAATTATATAAAAATTATATATTTTTTTTTCCACAAAATTTCTCAGGACATTCATGTATTTATATAAATAAATAATGAAATAATTGCAAAATATAATAATAATTATTATGATATGCGTGATGTATGTACATAAAACATACTTAAAAAAAATAAATAAATAAATTGCAACACATGAAAAAAAAAAAAACTCGTAGAAGCGTAAAAACAAGCGATTTTTCTTCTATTAAATGAATTTAAATTGTTTTTGTCATGCCTGGTGGTAATACAATATCAAAAACAATTGGTGGATTAGTTGGTAAATAATTTAAATCACATGTTGAAGCATTAATATAAATTATTTTTCCATCTGATGAGATACCATATCCTAAAAACAATGAGAAAAATTCCTATTAATTCTATGAAATTGTCAATTTTCAGTTGGTATTTACCCTCATGGATGTGGCCAAATACGTGGTATTTAGGTTTTATACGACTTTGTACAGTTGTCAAGAGTTCCACACACCCTGCACGAACCCCATTGCAGCACAAGTCACCGTGACCGATCGGAGGCGTGTGAGTAACGAGGATATCTGTGTCTGAGGGTATTAATCGCCATTTTGAGAGGCAAGGAGCACCTCGAGGTACGTTAAATGCCCACTTGCAGAACTCTGGTTGCCTAATTTAATTGGGAAAAATGGTTTAATTAATTATTTTGCCTTGCAGGAAAGTTTGTTTCGAGTTTTACTTACCAAGGAGTTCCATAAATTTTTATTCCATACAGAGTTATCTCAGTATCCTCCAGGTAAATGCAGTTTGTTAAGTATTCTTTGACATTTTTCGTCTTTATCGCCTCTGCCAACATGTCCTTGGACATTCCAAGGGTTGGGATATTGTCAAGGATGCTTGTTCCAGTATGTTTTTGACGATCTCCACTGATTTGCGTTGAAAATGGGTGGGTAAATGTCGAATCAAAGCTGAGCTCATGGTTTCCAGCTATTACAATCTTGTGTTTGTGTGGGAGATTACCTGGATAAATCAATTATAATTAGAAATACATATTATTTTAATTTTTTTAAGGAATTAAAACGGATTATTCCATGAAAAAGGGTTTTTGTATTTTTTTTTTTTTTTTAGTTTTTTGGCGATAACTCGGTAATTACGCGAGATAATGAAAAATGTCATACAAGTTAAATAATTCAAAATTAAATTTTCAATAAAAAATGTAGAATAAATTTTTTTGATATTTTGCGTAGTTTTTGAGATATTTTGATAAATTAAAATTTTACAAAATTCGTGATATCTCAGTGACTAGTTAAGCTAGAATAACCTCCGGGTGATCATTTTGTAAGGAATTTAATTACCTTTCATTTTGATAATGATCATTATTCTCGAATTACGCTTAGTTTAAAAGATAAAAGAAAAAAACGTCGGTTTAGAGACAATAATTGTCATTTTGATGTGTATAACTCGATTAATTGACAGAAAAAAATTCTTTTTCATCTTTTCAATTGTTTAAACATTATAAACAATTGTTAGAAATACATTTTAAGTCATTAAATATGCAATTTGTGGAAGAAAAACGAAAATCATGAAGTTTAGTACACTAAAATTCGTTTTTTTTTTTAGCTTTGAAATATTTATCAAATATTATTGTAAATTAATACCAATCCAATTATTGAATTCAATGACTTCCTGTAGGCTTCCACATTTTGTAAAGTCACCGGCATGAATGAAAATATCACCCTCAGGAATGTCAAACTTGATAAACGGTGTCAACGAGTGTGTATCACTCATACAAACAACTCGGAGCTGTAAAAAAAAAAAAAAAAAAAAAAAAAAAATTTTAACAATTTTTTTT